>JAABKK020020435.1:0-18755 GCA_011634745.2 Catotricha subobsoleta | reverse complement strand
TAATCACTCTTGAGCGTCAAACAGTTAATCAAGCAAATAGTAAGCTTTGGATTGCATTGAGAAAAACACGTATTACTGAAATCCGGAATTTTTTCAAAAAAAGCTAGTCAGTCTATAAATAATGCAAAAAGAAATTCCAGGTCAGCTATACGTTGGGGTCAAAGAAAAGAAACAGCAGCATTAAAAGAATGTCAAAAATTTGGAAAAAAAGTTAAGGGATGTGGAATTTTCATTGACAAAAAAATTAATTATCTGGCTGGTTCACCTGATGGTATTTTATCAGATAATACAAAATTAATTGAGGTGAAATGCCCTTACAAACAAAAAGACATCAATGCATACGACGTGGATTACATTCAGGACATGAATAAATTTAAATCTCATAGATACTACATGCAATGTCAGTTGCAAATGAGAGTTAGTAGAGTCTGTAAATTTGATTTTGTAGTTTGGACAAAAAAAAGGGATTGTTATAAATGAATTTAATTATGATCTGGAGTTTGTAAATAATGCACTACCTAAAATTGATGAATATTATCGCAAAGTATTTGCGCCAGAATAATTTAATTTGAAATAGGTTTAATTTATATTTGTTTATTACATTATATTTTTGGAATTTTTGAAATAAAAGAAAATAAGGATTAAAATACATAACTAAATTATACTTGGTTTAAAATTGCACAACATATTTCCTACGTAAACAATTTTATTTGCATACTGATGCAAAGATGCTGGTTCAATTTTAGATAAAATTAAACTTTCTATTACTCATTTCTATATGAATAAACGGATTGTTGGCAATTATTCGAATTTCCGTAATTTCTTGTGGGTTTAATTGTGTTTTGACTCTTAAAAAAGGCGGTATGTTTAGACTTTAGAGCAACACCAGAGAATTAGAAGAAGGGCAATATGTGACTTTCGATGTAGTAATTTATATTAGGCCTAGCGAAAATTCGCTTGATTTTTTAATGGGGTTAAGAATTTGTAACATTTGTTATAATTATTTTGTTAAAGTTCTAATTATCAAACATAATATAGATAAATCCGAAACTAATATTGTAGTAAATAAATGATAATATAAAACAAATAAATGAGAATGAGTCTCTAAAATAAAAAATAAAAAAAAAATTGTGAAAAAACTATTTTGACAATCAAAGTTAATTTTTGACAATTAATGGAGTTTTCGCTGCAATATTTTTGTATGAAAATGTAACATATTGCCCTTCTTCTAGTATATATTCTCTGGCAAACCCCTGTCTTGTCTGCCATTTTTCAATTTGTCTAAAAATCCGCTGTCTTCGTTGATTTTTCTATCACTCACGGAGGCACCAAAAACGTCCGAACAATCAATAACCAAACCTTTCTCGTCTATTCCAACCAACCATTTCAGTGTTGGCCTAAGCCTATTTTTATAATTAGAAAACAAAAATTGATTTTTATCTGGGTTTACCTTACTTTGCTGAGTTTGTGTTTCCGAACAATCAATAATAATTTTTTAATGCATTGCAGAGAGACCACATATCAATTTTTCGAAATATGTCTCTAAATAGTCATTAAACGTGTAAATAGATATGAAACACATTAGCATATTTCATTGAAATAATGATTATAAATAATTAAATTTAAAAAAAGTAGAACATATACGGCATATAAAAAGGTTCAAGCTTTCAGCTTTACTTTGTAAATCCGTTCAAGGCATACCCAGGAATACGTTTCACTAGATGGCCGTTTTTCAACATTTTGACTATTCAGCCGCCCTAATTTGGAAAATATATAATATATATTATAATAACAAGGAATAATAAGAAAAAAAAGGAAATAGAAATCGAAAATTCAAATCAAACTACAACACCAAACTAACTAACTGAATCAAATAGAAACCGTGTAAACTTGGTCAATGTCACCTCTACAATTTTAACACAAAATCGAATACAACATTCAAAGACCAAAGTACTTCCATTTTCGAAATTGTTCAATTTGTATAGCAGCGACATTTTCAATTATAAAGTCAGTGTACGCAGTTTTTATTCGCTGGACAAAAATTATTATCCAAATAAATAATCATAATTCTACACATTTAGAATAATACAAAATTAATTAATAGACTTTTAGAATTATTTAATAAAATAGTATCAAATATAATTCTGTACAATGTCCATTGTACACCAACAAACATCAGATGTGAAGAAAATTGTTTCGGATGGTGAAGATTATTCCGATACGGCAATTGAAACTGCAGGCTTTGAGGTAAGATAAAGAAAAATAAGTACATATGTAATTTTTTTTTTGCATTGTTTATTTTAATTTTCAATTGGTGATTAAATTAGTTTCCTTTGTAAGCTTTATTATTCGTGTATTATGCGAATGATAATTTGATAAACGTCATAAGGTTCACGAATTTATTTTACAATGTTAAGTGTTACAATCTAAAGATAGATGTAGTTTTTCATGAATAGTAAATTGAAAAATTAAACTTTACTTAGCTACACGGTGACATAATAGCGATGAGAATAAGTATGTTTTTGTTATAAATTTGTAGTATTCTCTAAAAGTATGCTTTTGCATGCATTTGATTTTGAATTTAAAATAAAAGTAAATTCAAAAAAGTGCATTTTTACTTATTTCTTCTATTTGGTTATTGAATTTTAATGAAATTTAAGGTTATATTTTGCCATCATACCATACACAAAAAATCAGAAACGGTGAAATTGGGTTACTAACCTAATTTTCCTTAATTTAAAATAAAAAGCTACTATTGTAACTGTTATTTCTGAAACTAAATTGCTGATTAGCAATTAAATTATAATAAATTAAAAAATTTACCTTAATTCGATTTTTTTTTTTGATTGTTTATCAATCGACAGTTATGTTCTGATCTCAATAAGACAGCAACCAGTTCATCACATCACGATTCAGAATACGATACGGCAAGTGATTCACAGTCATCAGATGAAGCTGATGAATTACGTGGTCGTGATTTTGAAGATGGCAGCGATGGCCCTGATGATGATCAGTCTGACCACGATGATAGAGGAGATGGAGAGGATGATGGAAGTATTGTTTTAGATTTAGAACGACAACGTGGTGATGGAGAAGAGAATGATGAGGATACAAAAAAAGTTGACGATGATGAAGATCGTAGTAATCCACAATATATTCCAAAGCGAGGTGTCTTTTATGAACACGATGATCGTACAGCTGATGAACCGTAAATTGATTTATATTAGTGTGAAATTTATATAAAAAAGGTGGTTAAATTGTTTTTATATTTACAGTGAAGTAAAACATAATGAAGACGTAGAGGGTGTTGAAGAAAAACCAGAGACTCCAGTTCAAAAGAAAACAATTAAAAAAACGGTTGATCGATGGGCACATGATTTTTACGACGAATCGGAGCAAGCTCCTAAGTCACGGGCTGAATTAGTAAATTCATATGGATACGATATTCGTAATGAAGATGGTCCACCGAAAGCTAGGCGTAAAAGACGTTATAAGTAAGTTAAATTATTAATTACTGAACTTTTGTTTCTGAACAATACTCATAATTTTTGATTTAATAATTAGTCGTGGTCCAAGTAAATATACAAGGAAATGGGAAGATGAGAGCGCATACGCAAAACAAAATTTGAGTCAGCATGCAACACAACGTAATCCGCGGCCAGAAGATTTCCCAGAATTGGGTACACGAAATGCACGACGATCAAGTTATCGCGGAAATGATCGTGAAGAAAGAGACAACAAGCATCAGCACCAACCGCAGCAATTGCAACAACACCCTGACGATTCTACATTATCAAATAGACGATTTCCATCAAATAGGTCCCCAGCACGTCGGTCGCAATCAGATCGCTATGAAGGCAATCGCGGTCCTCAACAACAGCAATATAGTCAATATAATGATCGTAGTGATCGTAACAATGATCGTGGCAATGAACGTGATAACAGACGTAGTGGCAACGATTTTGATTATGACCGTCGCAACAACAAATCTAACAATGTTGGTGGTAATGATCGGGATCGTGGTAATTATAGAACAGGACGAAATACAATCGAATTTAAAAATCAGAATCGTAATAAAAGCAATGATCATAACGTTGATAACAGAGGTGGCAATGGTGCGGGAATAAATCATGGCAAAATTAATAGCGGGGGTGATAATAAGAACTATAATCAACATTATCGATCGTCAACACCACCTAGTCACCAGCAACAACAGGAACACAAATACAGCTATAATGACGAAGAACATGTTGAAACAATTAGTTTTACAAATTCTAAATTGAATAGCGGCGTTTCTAATAACAACAATAATCGTTTTTCAAATGGTTTGGAATATAGTGTTCCAACAGATCATCACCGTTCTACTAATCAACAACCACAAAGAAATAGAGAATTGAATGAACGAGTTGATCATCAACATCCGCATCAAATTCAACCACGTACTGAACGTCCTATAACTGGACGCCAACAACAATTACCAGCACAGCCAGAACGTCATCAAAATACTTTGCTAACGACAAACCATCCTTTGCCTATTTCAAGTACCATAATTAGCAATTCTATTAATTCACAACCACAGCAAATGCATCATCAGCAACAACAAATTCAACATCATCAACAACATCCACAGCAACATCCTCAAGCACATGGTCAGCAACATCAAACTCAAAATAACGATATGGCGACAGGTGTCGTTGGTAGCGGTAATCTGGTTCATCATGAAACTAATAGACCAAAAAGATATTCAAGTCTACGACAACGTTCTGCTGTCGATCATCCACAAACAATGCCAATAAATGATCTAGGCATGCAATTACAATTACAAGACCCTAATTTATTGTTACAAATGCAACAACATCAGCAAAATGATGAAACTCTACAAAATCCACAACAAAGCTATTCGCATCAAAAACCACCGCCATCAAATTATTCAATAGGGATCGATTACAATACACAAATGCAAAAATCTCAACCACAAGCACCACAACAAACTGTAGTTTCAAATGTTACAGCTGTCCCTGCACCCACACAATATCAACCAGCTTATTATAATCCAAATGAATATGCTCCTCAAGCAATTCCTCCACCAGCATATATTCAAACTGTTGGTCCACCATCAGTTGGACCATACGCGGCACCACCAACGCCACAAAATGTAGCTGCTGCGTCAGTAGCCGTTGTTCAACAACAAATGCTAAACTTTGTACCGGCACATACAACCTTGCAGCCTCCACCATCAGTAGTTCCATCGGTTGGAAACCCACAAGTTGTACAACAAGCAGCACCACCGCAGTTTCCAGTTCCATCATTTCCAACGTATCCTGGTGTACAAAATTATAATGCTGCGGTAAGTAAAATTTAGAATTATTTAAAATCAAAACTTAGAAAATTATTTTAATGTTTTTTTTCTTTTATTACTTATAATAATAATAATATATTTTGATTATGGATAAATAGAGTGGAATTACATATTATGCGCCACAAACACAACCACCACCACGTCCAATATTGCCTCAACGACGACCAACAAATGCAATTCCGATTCTTGCTCCACCTGAACATAACAATAAAAATAATCGTAGTAATCGAAACAGTAACAATAATGCTCTGCAACAAGGTGGAAATATAGTTGGTGGCAGTAGCGCTGGAATAGATGAATATGAAGATGATTCAAATAAATTAACAACATCGATTAATAGTGGAACAACGTCACAAACATCCGCACACAGTACTGAAAATATTGATCACATATTGGATAATATGTTTGTTCAACGTGCACCTTATAAACCGACAACAGCACTTGCTGCCGCTGCACGTAAAAGTTCATCACCACCACCAGTCGACGAGAAAACTATTAGTAGTAGTGCAACTGATGTTAATATTTCCGATGATACTGTGACTACTACCACTATTATTGATCAGGAATCATCTTCAGCAATTACATCAGATTCATCGTCAATTATTGTTGATTCAACTTCACCGCCAATACCAGCAGATACAAATATTGATGTCAAATCTTTAGATGATAAAAATATTTCATCAATAGAACAAACACAACTAACAGCTACGTCACCTTCATTTAATGATATTGATATTGGTATTTCGGTATGTAGCTTGACTAAATTCGTTATCAATCTGACAAAATATATTAACGATTCATATGTATCTTTTTTTTAGAAACTATCTTTAAATGAAGATAAGAATAGTCATAATCTAATTATAACTGATCAGGCTGATGCTCACGCAAATGAAATAAATGCAGTTACATCAACAACAATTTCAGCTCAAACACAGCCACAGCAACAGCTGCTACAACCAGATAATAATTCAGAACAAATAAATTAGATTTTTTTCTTTTTATTATAATAATATAATATTGCCAGCGCATATAATGCGTTCTTATCGATTGTTTATTATTTTTTCATCTCTTTTTCTTTTTTTACATATACATATATAAAATTGTAAATTTTGTTATGCGCACAGAAATTGTTTAAACAACTTTTCAATTGAATATATATATAATACAATAAATTGTGTAGACGAGTTGCAATAATATTTTTCTGTTTAAATTTGTGAAAGTGAATAACTATATTAAAAACTATTTTAAAGCGCTTCACTCATCTCGTTCATTTTCATAATCACTTTTATTATATAAATAAAAATTATTCTTAATTTTTTTTTTATGATTTTAAAATTATTATTTTTAGCATTAACTTAGTACAGATAAAAACTAAAATTTATTTTATAAAATTAAATAGAAAAAAATAGCGTTTTGCATTAAAAATATATTTTTCTACGTTTTTTCTTTAAAAATTAATTCTTTAAAATTTAATTATTATTTTAATATTTTGAGAGGACTGATAAAATTGCAAAGCTTCTCAAAAATCTTTACTTTTATTTATTATTTTTTTTTTTTTTAATTTTAAATGAAAACTTAGAATTTTTATTGTAATTTTAATGTTATCAATAGCTTGAATAATATGAACATGCTAAAATCGACTCATGAGTTTATTTAATTATATTTTTTTTTTTCATATTCTTGCCAGCAGTGTTCAAAATAGACAATTTTTTTTTTATAATAAGATAAACATAGTTTAGATTTTTTACTTCATTTTTAATTAAAAAATTTAAGTATTGGTTTCGATTTTCTTCTTCTTTTTTTAAATAAAAATGAAATTGTGTAGCATCTTTTTTTTTTATCTAAATAATGTAAAGATATTTTCGCTTAAACTTATCTAGATGTAGATAAAGATAACAAGTTAAAAAATAATTTCAAAGATAACGCAAAATATAAATAACGTTTAATTGTAGTTAATTGAAGACATTGAATTTGGATTTAAAATTATTATATTTGAATATAACAATAATTTATAATTAGTTAGATCATCTATAGACTATCGAACACTGCTGATGTGTAAATGGCTTTATTAACAATTTTTATTTTTACACAGTGTGTTCCATTTAAAATTTCACCCCTATTATTTTTTTTTTAAATTATAATAGATAGATTGATGTCTATAGGAAAGTAGAGGGCGAAGGGGATGATAATGACCTATTTCCTTTAAATGGAAAGATCATTTTGAAAAATGTTAATTCGATCTCGAGTTCTAGCTATCCATAGAAAATTAATTTATTATTTGTAATATTCAATCATATTATGTATGCAAAAATCATATTAATTTACAAAAATGAAAAAGCAAATGGAATTCAATTTGAGAACTTTATTAATTAATATTAAAATGATTTATGCTAGAAATATTGATAGATACAAATAACAAATTAATTTACTAAGGATAAATGAGATAAAAAAAAACTGTATTAGCAAGAAGTCGGGGACGAATAAATATTTTTCCAAACGTTCTTTTGCATTGAACTCGTTATTAAATTACCTTCCATTTCAGGTTTATAAAGTTTCCATTTAAAAAGAAATTAATCTAAAACTTTATACCATTTCAATTTTGTATAGCTTTTTATCAGTCCTTCCGTCTTTACAATTTTTCCATAGATCTCGGTCACATTTATTATACAATTAAAAAAAAATTGGGGTGAAATTTTTAAATGAAACACCCAGTTTTAGTAATTTTTTAAAAAATTATAACGAATATTCTATGAACTTCTAAGAAAAGGAAACAAAATCTATAATATTTGCGTATAAAATGATAGTGAAAATATAACATCCGTTTAAAAATAAATTATATTATTATTTTATTAGCACGAATAAATATGTAATTGACATTTGAATATTTGCAGAAAAGGAATAAATCTAAGTATTTAAAAAAAAAAAAAACACTAAAATAAATTATAATGAAAACTATATTTGTCGTAAGTAATAAATGAAATTAATAAAATTTAATATTATACTTATATAATTTTAAGCAATTTGTAAAATATTTAAATTAATTATAATTATTGCAAAATAAATAATTTATGTAATAAATTAAAATGATTTGCTATGCCTTATTAAATTCGCCTCAAAAATGTTCTTATACCCTTAAAAAAAAACAACGTTTTATTTTCCAATAATAGATGTGCAACTCCGTGTTTAGAAATGTGAAGCAAAGAGCAAAATTAAATTATTGTTAGAGCGAAAAATAGCGAATGGAATGGAGAAGTTGGGTAAGCACCTACCTATGTGTAACCCTCAGAATGCTGAGTTCGATTGGAAAAACCTTAGGGTCTGCAAATTAAAAAAAAATTATAAAAACATGTCGATATCTAGTTTTAGAAAAAGTCGGAAAACATTCAACTAGTAAATTGTTTTTCGTTGCATCATGGATCAAACGTTCGCGATATGCATTAAATTACTACTTTTATTTGCTACAATTAAACATATTAAGTTTTTTTTTTTCGTTTTGCTTTACTTGTGCAACAAATTCACTGCTTACAAAAGTTATCTCTAAAAACAAATAGAATATGTACTTACGCATTCATTCCGCATTGGTTTCAGTAGTCATTAGTTACCGAACAATATAACAGAACGTTGTTTACAAATGGCCGATTTGCATTAGGCTTTTGTTTTTGTTGTTGAGAAAGTGCAAAAAATGTCTAATAGTTTTTTAATTTCTGGTTTATGATCTAATTTTCATAAATAATTAATTCTAAATTGAGGTAGTTTATAAAGGCTTCCATGATGACAACCCGAAACATTGAACCATTATTTGAAATTACGAGACAATTAGAAAATAATGTATACATTGCAGAAAAATCTGAAAATGGAAAAAGGATAGATAAGGATGTAATGAAAGAACATCATCATCATCATCATCATCATCAACAGCCAAATGATAATAAAAAGGTGAAAAAAAAAATCACTAATTTTAATCGAGAACGTCGTACTCAAAGTTTGGACAGGCATGGTGTTGGCGATGATAGTATTAAAGATGAACGAAAAAAACGAAAAAATTGTAAAACTTTGGTAAAAAAATTAAATGTATTTTTATTGGAAATTTTACTGAAACTAATGTGTAATATTGTTAATTTGTTGTATTGCTGGTTTTATGGCTTCAATATGATAAATGTTGTATTGCTTGGAAAAATAAAACCATTCTTGAATTTATTTTATTTATCATTCATTTATTGTCGACGTTTCGGAATCACGTTCCAATATCAAGACTAAAAACAGATTATAGAAAAATAATAAATACAAATAATGTTGAAATAAGAAAAATAAAAATAAAATACATAATATTTCATTTCTAATATAAAGAAAATCCAATAATTACTTACATTACTATCATTTTATATAGTACAATAACTTTATCTTATATTTATTATAACGACTTGATTTTATTTTTTTTATTTAGATTTATGAAAAAAATGATCAAATCGATAAATTGATTAAGCGTGTAACAACATTGCACAATTTAAATAATCAATTTGCGGTTGAACACGAAAAACTACAAAAACAATTGCTTGCGTTGCAACAACAATGTGAAAATTTTGAGCTGCAGCGTCAAAAAGGTTGTGATACGTGTCATGCTTATGCAAAAAATGAGGAGAAATTTACTCAGGAGAAAGAAAATCTGTCTGCAGAAAATAAACAATATCGTGATGATATTAAAATGATGAAAACCTTAATATATCGTTTGAATGTTCAATTAGAGCGATATCAAGAAATGGTACGAAAGCAGCAAGCTACATCCGATGAAAACCCAACAGTATTTAATTCTCAGTTAGAACATCCACACTATTCAGCTCATGATGAAACTATACTGGGTACTTCTTCAACAACAAATGAACATATTCATTGGGGTACAGTTGATTCAAATGCGCTTGCACCATTATTGAATGCTTATCAAGAGACGATTAATGACAAAACTGAATTAGTTCAACAATATCAAATTGAATTGAATCATACAACTGGACGCATAAAAGATATTTTAGCTGAAAATGAACGTCTTCACTCTGATATGGACGATATGAAACGGTGCAATGAAACTTGGTTATCAGATAAAACACGTTTACAAGCACAATTGGATATTTGTCGGTAAGTTGAAATTCTTTGTATGTAAATATGTATGTATGTATATAGAAAAAAAAAGAATTAAAACGAACTGTTTTGTGCAAATTAGGATATAGTTTTTTTTACTATTAATATTTAGCATGAACTATTTTTTTAAATTTCATTACTTTTATCTAGGAATAAAGCTGAAGTTCATTCAAAACGAGCAGATTTAGCTAAAGAGAAGTTAGTTGAAGTTTTGCGTTGTTACGAACAAAAAATTCAATCACAGTCATTAGATCTGGAACGTCTTCAAGAAGCATATGCTCGAACTAAAGGGGAATTAACGTCTTATAAAAATTTACAACAACAGCCAGAAGTTGTTGTTGAAAGCTTAAAAGAATGTCAAAAGTAAATGCTTATTTGATAAAATTAAAATCTTTAAAATAAAACCTATATATATTCTAAATATTTACAGATTGTTTGAAGAACTCAAAGTTCAACATGAAAATGAAAAAGTTAAACTTCTCGATGAAATTAATAGTTTAAAAACTAATATAACTGAATTAGAGGAAAGTAATTATAAGTATTTAACAGAGAATGCTGACTTAAAATCAATATCACGACTTCAAAAAGAATGGAATGAGTAAGTAAATAATTTAAATTTAAAATATTAAAGAACATTTTATTTTTTTTGTTTATTTTGATGTTAATATCTATCATTTTATTCTAGAGTTTTTGATGAAAAAAATACCAAACTTCGTCAAAATTTAGCAAGGTTGCGACAATCACGTGACGATTTAAAAGATCGTCTTAAAAGTACTGTGACTTGGAATAAGAATATTGAAACAAATATTCCACAAATGACAAAAGTAAAACAATTTAATTGAATTTAAAAAGAAAACCTTTTAATTATATCTCATTTATATAGAACACCTGGCAAGATTTTGATAAAATTGGATCATTGCTCAATCAAAAAGAAGCCCAGATCCAAAGTATGCACTTACAGCACGTAGCTGAAATTGAACGACTAAATAGAAAATTAAAACATCGGGATGAGACCCTAAAAAAGGTTCTACTTCACAAAGTTAAAACAATAAAAACATAATTTTATTTATACAAATTGTGTTCATAATAATTTTATTGTAAAATAAACTAGAATAAAAATACACTAATAATTACATACAATAAACAAATTTCATTATTTTAAACTTACTTGGCTTTAAATAAGTAGTAAAGCGTTGGTAATGGTAATATATATTATGCAAGGGGATTTTTTATCAATTTCTTGAGACCCCTCTCGTCCTGAGTTGCATGAGATTATATCAATTTTTTAATTATAGGTTGAATAAAAACTTGAGTTCATATTAAATTATCTTAATTTCAAATAATATTGGTTTGAATTTTGAAGAAAGTGTACATTAAATACTATAGAAGAATTTATGGCTTACTATAATATACTAATAAATTATATTAGTTTGTCATGATTAAATTCCATATAAACCTATAAAAATTAATAATGTTGTTATACGTGGTCTGTACTGCTGCCATCTGCAATTACACAATGGTAACTTACAGCACGTCAGATTTCACCCTTAAATCAATACCTTCATTTTGAAAAAAAAACCTACTGATTTTTTTGCATGACGACATAAACTTGAATAAGACATGGAACAATTATTTTCTTTTAAATTTTGTGAACTCGTACTTGTATTTGCTGCAGGACGATAAAATAAAATAGAAAAAAAAAGTCAAAACACTCTGCTTCACCCTATTTTATTGATTGCGCACTCTTGTGTTGTGTCATTTTCATTATACAGTATACGCACATATACACACAGAAAAAGAGATTTCATTCATCCATATTTTTAATTTAAGTTCATTTACGGGAACGTCCTTATTGCAGTTCGTATGTTATCCTTGTCCATATAAAATTTTATCGAAAAGTGTTAAAAATGTAAATAAATTATTCCAAATTTTATTCAACTTTAGCAAAATTACTATTTTAGAATCAATTTTAAATGTTTTTATAGTGAAATTTGTGCCAATTTCGTTGTTTTTGTGTGTTTGCGTATGTAATTTATAAATTAGAAAAAATTTCGGTAAGAAAATAAGCAATAAAGTGAGGTGGTTGATTAAAACATTGTATATGGTGATTCATTTTCCAATTTTCACCCTGATATATGACACCGCTCACGGACAATCAATCGGTGGTGTGTCAATGTTTTTTTTTTTCTTTTTGTTATTTACTTTATTGGTTAACATATTTTATTTTTATTTTTTGTTAAATGAAATTAGTGACATATTTTTCGTAAATTTAGGATTCAGAAGCTGATATACTTGATTATCAGTATATTCAATATAAAATACGTATTTTACACTTAAATATTAAAATACAAGAGCAAGAATATATTCTCCACAATTTTTTTTTGACACTTTGTGATGTTACTTACTTAGTAAACAAGCAAGGAAAATCTTTCAGTGAAATTGGGTTAGTCTATAATATAGACATTGTATAAAATCAAAATTAATCAGCCGAAATAAAACAAATGTTTTACACTTATTGTATGTGTAAAAAAAAATATACAACCATTAAAAAAAAGAAACAAAACTAAATAGTAAAGAATATGTCTTAATTAAATAAATAATCTGGAAATACATTTGTAAACCAGCGTTTAATCCATCTTTATGGGAAATATTTGTTTTCTTTTCACATAATTTTTTATTTTTATTTATTTTTAGAATATTCTTCGTTAATTTCATACTTCAATTTAAATAAGTAGTAACTATTTTTGATGTTCATGCATATAGTTATACTTTTTCAATTAAATAAAAATATGTAGATTTAGATATTCAATTTCTTTAAACCAAATCCATTGAAAACTAACGTCATTAGTTTCGTCACATTGTCAATGCAATATTTTTGTGAGTTTGTGATATATTTCTATATACTTATATATATATTAATGTTCACTGATCCCATTCACTGTCATTAATATAATGTATTCATTTTGAGCAAAACTGTGTTATTATTGTAAGTAGCTATTAATACAAAATTGTGATAGTGAAATTAAATTAATTTTTTATAGAATAAATATAAATTAAGATCTAAAAAACGGTTCACAGTGCTTCATAAATTAATTTTCGTCACCAGTATTCAGTATAGTGTATATTTCATTTAGTTATAATGATTGCTTCATCGCTTAAATCCATATACCATCGTAAAATGATAACAATGGGTATTTTACCACTTTCCAATCTTAAGGACTTACTTTATAAATATTTATTGTTTAGTGTTTAAGTAATCGATACTTAAAAAAAAAACAATGCATGTAAAGTGAACATGAATTCAATACATTTGCACGATGTGCATAAATAAATCAAATGTTAAGAAAATATACACTTTTAAAACCGGCTCTTTATGTATACACGTATTAATTCTCTCTATCCAAATCGTCTACTCACGCATACACAAATAATCTAGAAAAAAAAAGTGTCTTATCAGCTGGTTTATTGTTATAGAATTGTCTGCTCAATCCGTTCAACAATGTACATGTTATACAGACACGCGCATCGTAATCAACAATAATTATAAATTATAAAACTAAAAATGATAACGGGGCAATCAATGTAAAAATTGTACAGCGTTGAACTGTGCATGTGCACGCCCAGCAAACATTTAAGATCTTCTAGGTATTGCTGCAAAAAGATGTGAATATTCAGGACATAATCTCAGTAATATATTCTGTCTCGCTCGAGTTGACATTGATGTCTTAACTTAAGCATTGTAATTGTTAAGACATTAATATCATTTATTTTATTCATTTTTCAATCGAGAAATGTTTGGACGAAAATCCATGAGAGAATGAGATGAACAAGTTCTACCATCAAAATGGACAGCTCTTGTTATAATATTATATATGATGTGAATATTATTGAGATATCTCGAGACATATAAAGAGACATAGATTGTGTGCAAACAAAATTGAACGATATTCCTTAAGGATGTATTGACGTTTAGTTTCATTGTCTCTATTCATGTAAAACGCGTTTGACGTTTGTCTTACACTATTGTAGAATTAAATGTCAATACGCCCAACGAAAGTTTTGTTCTTGACACAAATGCACGCAATCAACATTCAAGACATACTTTGCTTACTGGGATGGACTTTTCGATGTTGTTTCCTTCTCGCTCTCCTTACAATAAATGTTGTGTTGCCGGTTGCCGCATACATAAATAGTTTCTGATGTTTGTCAGAGGAGTTGATTTGATACTATTTCTCATTATTCACACTTTTCATTAATTTAAAAAAGAGATATACATAAGTAGTATAATAATAAAAATTGCCGGCTTAATGTTTTCTTTTTCTTAATTCCAGTTTATTTCATCATATCAATGAGAATTAAAAAAAAAAACTTACTTTTTTTTCGGTCTATTCTGGTTTACAATAAGAAGAAAAAGGCAATTTCAAAATGTTCTTCAAATTTTATGAAACATTTCATTAAACAGAAATACTAATTTAACATTTCATAATCCATTAGAAGTAACCTACTCAAAGTATAGGTATACTTTGAACTTACTTCTCTGTAGGCCATACATTTCCTAATGCTGATTGCTGACTAAATCAAAGTACTTATATTTATATCTTCCTTCTTGAATTAAACAATGATCCGTTAAAAAAAAGACCACAATCCAAACAATTTACTTGTCTTGTTTGAATGTTGACCGTGTATGAGCCTTTAACCATTTTTTTTCTTATATTATTTTTCTCTGAAATGTCTATAGCAATAATACGAGCATATTTTGTCGGGTATTGTCTTTTTCGTTTGGATAAAATAAAAAATTAAACGCGAACAAAAATATAATATTACAACAAACATATACAAAGCGTTTTTGATCGGTATCATGGTGTTGTTGTACTCTGACTCTCCATCCACCGCATATTAGAAAAATAATTTTTGTTTGTATCGTAGGTACGATTACCGACTTTGTGTTTTTCAGTTTTCTGTTTTAGTTGCTTTAAACATACACGTATGTGATGAACGTGTGGAGCGGTTTATTATCACACACAAACCCGCAGTGAGCACAAAACCTTTTAACAACGCGAATAAACATCGCGCAGCTCATTTTTTTCTTAAATACAGCAGCTCTTCTAGCAGCATTTTATAAAAAATAGTTTTCACAAAAAACAAGAATAAAAAAAAAAATACAAAACGAAAATAACATTCTTTTCTACTAAGTAGTTAGTTATACTTACTTATTAGTTTTTTTTTTTTCAATTTTCATTTTAGTTCTCACATTATTTCTCTATTAATAATATTCACGAAATAATTCAATCAAGTTTTTTATGTTGCGTTGTTGTTATTGTTATTATATTCGGAATTGTTCAATGAATGAAAGTGTGTCTACTCCGAAATAATAATAATAATAAATAAAAAAAAAGTGTAAACTTTTATGCAAAAAAAAAACAAAAACTGGAAAAACGAATAAAATTGTACCTATAAGAAGTTAAAGCAGTTGCATTATGAAATTATGTAAATTGAACGATGAAAGAAAATAAATATAGAGGTGTAATGAAACTAGATTAATGTGAGTGCACACAGCCAACAATAAAATAATATATATTTTATAGTACTTAGTTAATTCTCTTGAAATTCTCTTATTGAGTTGTGTGAACTCTAATTCTATATTCTATTATTTTAGATTGTAATAAAAGAATCAAGATTTATTATTATTTAGTTAGATTATTATTGTTGAGTTGAGTGTAACCAAAACACATAAAGTTAGTCAGGTCGGCTTTTCGGTCTTTTCTTCTTTTTTTTTCTTTTTTTTATTGTAATTATGTCTCAACACACATAAATTAACTACTGACATTTTGAAAGTATGGCTAAATGGAATTAATCAGAATAGTTTTTTTTTTTTATTCAAAGTGGCTAAAAGTTGACAAAAAGCTAAAAAAAAATGGATAAAAAAAATAAATGTATATTCATTTAACTCGGGGCACAGGCACATAGCGATAAAAGTGATAAACAGAATATTGTGTATCCAACAGTTAGATAAATAAAAAAAACACATTTTTTATGGCCTAGTGTGCTGGAAAAATAGTGCAATATATTTCACTAGTGTATCATATTTTTTAAAAAAAAAAAGGAAAAAACAACAGCGCGAAATATAAATCAAGATAAATTAATTCTATGATTGTAAAACGGTTAAAAAAAATACTGTCACACAATATTTAAAGTCATGACAATAAGTAATGTTAGTGACGACCGGTCTGATGACAGTGGTAGTATTTGGTACAGGTATTGCGGTTGCGCGATGATAAGAATAATAACAAATCATGACGCATTTCATTGTTGTGCGCATGTGCGTTGATAAGCTTTGCTAAAACGAAAAAAAAATAAAAATATTTTTTACTTCACCAAAAAAAGAAAAAAATGAAATAAAAATTATGTGTGTGTTATGAAGAAATGAGAGAAGACCGCATGCGGTTGAACATATTGTTTAAAATCACGTTCAGTATGCGCTGTGCTTAAGCATAAAACGATAACTATTTTTTTTTTACTTGTGAAATAAAAATTAATCGAAAACATATTTCTAAGGGAAAACTTGAATCAAAACAGCCGAACTTAATAAATTCAAAATAACTTTAAACGAAAGAAGAAATTGTGCGTCAATTGTGATATTTTTCAATTTAGTTATTTTTTATTCTGTCGATAAGTTTTAACTATAGAAATTTATTAAATAAAAGAAAAATAAAATATTTAAAACCAGTGATAAATGCTTACAAAATTATACACAACAAGCAAGAAAAAAAAAGCAAAGATTTTTTTTTTAAATAAAATACCAAATTGAATTGAAGTATCCAAGGAAATAAAGTCAAAATATAATATCAGAATGATGGATCGCGAAAGTTTAAGTGAATGGGCAAAGGATAAACCTCTAAGCATTCTTCAATTAGATCCAGCGGATCGTGCTGTATTACGAATTGCAGGTGAGAGCGTGATGCATTTTTTCTACTCTCATAATTACATAATTAAAAAAAAAATGTAAAGTAAAACAAATGGAAAAAATACACTCACACATTATTCACAACATTTTTTTTTTTTTTTTGTAAATTTCTTTTAGTTTTTTACAAACGCACCACACATTTTAAATTATTATTATTATTTTTTATTTAATTTGTTACGCTTCCACGAATGTATAATTTTTTTTTCTTTTCTTATTTTTTTCACTTCTATATGAAATAATGCAGCTCAGATTAAGTATATGATTTTACCAAGTCATGTATTAAATATTATGGATAATATCAGCTTTGAGTTTGTTAAATGGAAATGGGCTTAGGCAGTTATCCGATTTTTAATTTTTAATAAAATTTTCCGCGACCCCCATTAAAGTTTACTGCCTTTTTTCTCTTATTTGGTTTTGTTTTTGTTTTTTTTTGTTTTGCTTCATCTCTTAAAGCAAATTAAAATCATAAACATAAACGATATTTTTATGCATATTACAAAATATCAAAATCTATTTATGTTTACTAATTTATTGAAAATTGTATTAAATTGATAATTACAATTAATTATTAATAAAATATGAAAAAAAAAAATTAATAAAGATTATTATATGGAAGAAAGTTTCTTCAGGTTGTTAACACCTGTTTCTGTTTATGTTGGTGTTTTTCTGTATTACATTTCCATAATATTTTATATGCAAACACTAAAGGAATTACAAATTGTTTGACATAACAAATTATTTTTCTTTTTTAATCTAATTATTCTGTGTTTGGGTGTGTGTGTGTGTAAGTGTATGCAAACTAGAATTTTATTTATTAGCTACCATTCCATATTAGTTGGTGGTTGGTGCACGTTTTTTGTCATTTGAAAGGCATATATTCTTTGATTTTGACTTAGTACTTATTTGAAATTTGACAACACGTAAATAATTCTTTCAACACGGATAGATTTTTTCTTTTTTAACTTGATCGCTCTTTGTAGTCTGTTTATTCTTGTTTAGTTTTAATGAAGCAACATTATACCAATAATTAAATTGTATCCGAAACGCAAATCAAAGTATTTAGAACTTAGTTACATTGCGTATGAAAATCAGTATCATAAGATGTTTATAATTTGTCGTTAAAAAAAAATTAGAGAACTGATTTCTCAGAAGAATTATTTCTTATTCATTTTTTCGTGTTTCAATTATACGAACTTTTGAATATGGGTCATTCCACGCTGAATAAGCCTTTTCTGTAACGATAGTTACCGATATTCAGCATAATTGTTTTTATTGCCATTTCTAAAATGCACTTTCAATGGA
>JAABKK020020424.1:4505-18758 GCA_011634745.2 Catotricha subobsoleta | reverse complement strand
AGACAATAGTTTCTAAATGTATTCGGGGTCGCTGATCACGAATATCACCATGAAAAAAATATCTTTGTTCTTGTTTCAGAGATATAGCTAAAAATGTGTTTGTCGGGCTGGAGGCCTGTAGAGGCTAGGTTAGGTTTTTTTTTTAAAAACTATTTAAGTAACCGAAACATACCAAAGATATAAAAAAAAAACGACTTGACAAAAGCTCGGTCTGCTTGAATCGAAATCGTGTGGTAAGATTTGGTATGCTGAATCGAAATCGACTACTTCATAATTATTGCAACATGAAAAAAAAACAACCAAATAAAATAAAATTCATTTTAACGGCAGTATTACTTTGAATACCTTACCTTACATCATGCCACGAAGAAAAATCTCATGATTTCAAGATATATTCAAAACACTTAAAGATTTGAAGAAATAATTATAATGTAAAGCATAAGGTAAAAATAAAATCGGTACTAGTCGCATTCATAAAATGCAGGGCTGCTTTTGAAAAGAATGCTTTTTGAATGAGTCGAATTTATTGTTTCTAATTGTCTGAATTTTAATCTTATTCGCAACGGTTGCCACATATAAGAAAATGTGAGAAATCAAAACGGTCTTTGACCTTAATTAATACACACACTGGGATTAATGGAGCCAACCATTTTTCTAAAATCATAATTTTTAATAATGTATATTCTTTAGCTTTTAACAGGCTTTGGCATATCTGATGATATTGAAGTAGGTAAGCAAACTATGCCACAATGTTTTACATAGCCTTGGTAACCAAAATATATGGAAACCAAAATTACGGCCAATCAAAAAGCTAGCTTACAAAGAATCACAATTAGTGTTTAAAATGTCATAAATGTCTTACGTGTCATCGACAAATGTCAATGACAATTATGACATTTGTCACGAGTTTTAAATGTCAATAAATGTCTGACAAATATTAAAAAGCTAATTTCCTTGTTTTTCTTATTCTTTAAGAATTAAATACATTTAATTTTTTTCTAATATATTATGTTAAGTATTAAATTCAGTTTTTGTTCAAATAGAATTAGTATTAAGCAAAAATGTATGAAAGTAATAAATAAATTTATATCTTTATAAATTTTCGTGATTTAACTAGTTAATATTAGAACCTAATGCGTCTTACCTGCAGTCATATTTAAAGAAATAAATGATGATGAAGCTTAGGCTAAGTCAAAAGGTATGCTCGTTTTGCAACTGAGCCAACACGCTTGTTTTGCAAGTTCCTATTTCAGTTCTTTCTGAGTCTCGATCTAACCTCAGTTGGCAAGTATGCGATGTGCTCCAACCCCTAATTAATCTCAGTTGTTTTAGTTGGCTTACTTGCTCAGTTACAAAACGGACGTACCTAAAGTATGCGTCAGTTTTCAAATTAGGTCAATTTAATATTCAAATTGAATGAAAATGAAAGCGTTTGATTTGAATTAATTGAATTTATAAATAGTTAAAATTTGTTATTCGAAAATGAACTTAAATACTTAAATTATTCACGAACAATAAGAAAATTCATTGAAAATGCGAAAATTGTGGAAAAAGTCAATTAATGTCATAATTGTCATAAATGTCATAGATGTCATTGACATTTATGACTTTTATGACAGTGTCAAACCAAATTATAATTGTCATGACATTTTACAACACTAATCACAATAGCCGCGTAGCGCAACCCTGTCTCAAAATAATATATCGCAAACGACATAATCTCAAGCAACACGTTCGCGAAATAGTCTGTTAACTTTTTCATATTGAACCTATAAAAATGGAAATGATAAAAACTCCTTCAAAACACTTTACTTAAAATAAAAGAAAAAAGAAAAAAAAACAGAAGATTTCATTTATTGTTCTGTTTATACCTGGCATTTATATTATTACAACACTCCTCCATATTGTCTGTTGTTTGTTCAGAATCAACTCCATTTTACGATGTCAACAATAAGCACGAATTTTGTTTTATGTTCAAATAATTGCAGTTTCATGTCATATAATATTTTATGTAGTTTCATCGTTAGTTTAAAAATAAAATTTACACGTATTTTTTTTTTTGTTCTCTCTTTTATTTCTGCAATTTAACGTACTTATCGTTTTGAAAAATATTTTTAAAAAAAAAAGGAAAAAGAAAATAAAGAAAATAATTATATTTTATTATCCAATGAGCTCACAAAAACATTATATTATTATCATCACATTATGTTTTAACGATTTAACGCCAACGTAATAACGTTGTCGTAGTCCGGATCCCCATTCAAATATATTTTATTATAAATAATTCTATACAACGTTAATCGTTCACCATCCCCACCTCCCATTTCCAATGGAAATAAATGTTGATGATGGCGTCATGGTGTTGTTTTCAATCACTGGCTACAGCTGGTTGAAGGGGACCAAATACCTTAAAATTGATTTGACCCGAAAGCAACCAGCTATGTACAGCATTGTTATCCATTTCATCGCCGTTTAGATTTGGGTGTTATTTATTATGTGTTGTATTGTGTTATCGACATATTGGGGCCAATATAACATGTGCATAAAAGAACGGATTAACTGGTTTTAGTTTTAAGTTTTTTCGAAATTCAACTAGATTTGTGATGTTACAAAATATTTCACTATATATTATATTCACATTTTATTTATTTATTTTTTTTTTTTTACTTTGTTCGTGTCGATTTTGATACACGTAACCTTAAAACTATCCACATATTTTATTTATGGGAATATAAATGATACCAATTTTGTAGCACAACTGTATCTTTTTGGTTCTACCCGTAAATTTAATTTAAATTTTTATGTTATTTTTGTTTAAAATTGAATTTGTTTAACTTCGTTTAAAATTTAAATTGATATTGGATACATAATAAATTATTTATTTTTCATGTTGAATATGCAGTTCAGGGAAGCGGATCGAACCGAACCGCTGCTTTTTTGACTTCAGAACCGAAACTCTTTTCAATTTTTGTCGCTATTATGCATTTCTGTAAAATCTTACTTTATTTTACTTTTTTTTTATTGAATGCAACTTCAAGAACCTCCGCTTTTTTCAATTTTTTTGACTTCAGAACCGAACCTACAGAACTGAACCCTTATTTTTTTTTACAAGAGCCGAACTCTTAATTTTATTTGATAAGAACCGAACCCCTAAAAAAATGAAGCGGTGCACATCCCTGATATGCACAAATGACAATAAAATAAATCTGTGCATATGTATAAAGTTGTTTGTGCACTTAGCCCTTACGGACTTCCAAATGATATTTTAATTTTAATATTATTACAGACTACTTTCAAATTAATATTATATAAATAAATGTATTCTAACATTTTGACGTCCCCAAACACATAAATTGAACATAAATCTACTTTAAATATATATATATACAAATATATATTAGTCTTTGTGTATACTCTTAATCCATCTTATGTTGATCCTAGAAGCTCAGCAAACTTATAAACTATTATGAGCGCTTCAATATCATATACACTATGATAAATTTAACTTATATTAGGTCATGAATAGGGATCATATAAGGACCGACCATAAGATGTAATATCCAATGGTTTTTGGTATAAATACACATTAATCTTATATTGTGTAAATAGAAAATTCCTTTGTGGATGACTGAATAATGGATGATTGAAAATAAAAGCAAAGCGCAGCGCAACTCTTATATACCAATTTCCTCCTCAGAGATTTCTATTTAATGGAGTGGTTTTAAAGTATCAAAAGATTTCTACTGATATCAAAAAGTATTTCAAAACAATTAAAAAGCAACATTAAATCTTTGTTTATCCAGTGTATAAATAAATACTTGAAAATTGATAATTGCATTTTCCATCTTACATATTTCGAATCGTATACATGCGAGCACCGGTCAAGTTTTTTAAGTAAAGTTCTACTCAAAAATCATGATGCATTACCTAAACAAAACAATCATTAATTTAAAATTTTCAATTGATTGACTTGAAAATCTTTATGTTGCGCAATAATACAGTAATTAGTTTTGTAATATTTAATTTATATCCAGTTTTGCATCAAAATACAAATGCATTTCTCAAACTAAGCTTTGACAAAATAAAAACTTCATATTTTTTTAATTTCACAGAAGTACACTCCACAATTTAATGAAATTTCTCGTTATTCAAAATGAAATTTCACATTAACATTATTTACTTAATGCATGATTGCCATCACTATGATTTCTCAACTAAAAAAAAGAAGTAAATGAAAAACGAAAAAAAAAAAGCTCGAATGAATTTTAATTAAATTCATCGTTAGCAAAAGAATCATTCAAAAAAATATTCTTTAATTCAATAAACGAACGATTGGTGATGGCATTTATATTATACGATGAACAATTTACCTTTCAAATACTCCGCCCACCGTGTACCTTAATCATAAAATGAATTTTAATACAGAATATAATATATTAAATGCTTTTGAAAATATGCATTTATAACCTCCTCATCATCATCTCAATAAGATTCAGGTGTCTCCGGTACCTATTCACTCACTTTAAATATGAAACGAAAAAGAAAATGAAAATTTACGTGTAATTTCCATTCAAAAGCATTTTAGAAAATTATATTATATTGGAGAGTAGGTTACCAATATATACGACCGTGCCCTTTAAACTGTCTGAAATGATTTACAATCGGCATCATTAATTTACTATTATTATATTTGGTGAAGTTTTCTTCTTCATCATTCGCCATAATTTTGAAGTGGAAATACTTAATATAAAGGAAAATGACTTTGACTATGCTGATGCACAAATATTTCATTCTCTGAAAATATTCTATTCGAAAGTTGCTGAGAAAACGTGACTATTTGGTTAGCTATATACGGCATTCATATTTACATATTTGGAAAATGTAATAATACCTACACTATATTAAAATTGGTAAATGACTTAAATATTTAAATCACATAATGATTTATTTTTAGGTGTTACACGTCGAATAACTATTAATTTTCGTAATGCGAAATTATTAGGCATACGATTTTAATAGAAAAACATTTTTCAATTTGCTCATGAATTTCAGTATTTGGTTATATGATATATTTGAATATTTTACATTAGAAATCGAGGAAAAAATTGTTAAACTATCAAGTAATGTATGAAGGTATTCTCAATGGTTGGCAAAAGTTACTTTTTTCGGTAAGGTACTAGAGTTTACCCTAAATATATAGATTAGAGCGTTAAAAATAAGTAGGATCTCTAATTGAAAGATTTTTTGATTTGATAAGTTTTTGTCGACTTTTAGTATATATGATAAAAGCTTGCAGTGATCGCACGTTGTATGACAGCAGAAATTCCTGCCAGAAATTTTTAAAGTAATCAAATCTATCCTATCTGGTAGAGCATTCCAAAGAATAGAAATGGTATAAATATAAAAGAAAATCGTCAGGCGCATTTTGGAGAAAAACCAGCAACTTGGCATTATGGTTTTTAGTTTTTCTTTTGAATTTTTAAGCGTTTATACTATAAACTTTATAGGTATTCGAAAAATGATAACATTCAAAAACAAAAAGTAAGGGAAAACCTAACGATTTATTTTTAGTTCCATACACCACACTACACGTTAGAGATGCGAACAAAAAATGTAATGAATGTAAAGGACAACTTATATTCATTTCATCAGCAAGTTCTACGAAATTGTAGAGAAAATTTGGCTGAAATATTGTTGTATGCTTCACAGTACCGAAATTCGTCTGTATGTCCTTGTCTCGGTCCTAGTCTATTATTCAAAAAAAATGCCGCAATTTCAGCTGATATTGACTAACGTGTAGAATGAACCTAATTTAGAAAAAATTAACGGCGTTAGAATTAGAGTTAGCGAAAAAACTATCGGATGTTAGTATCGGCGATTATTTCTAATGCCGTTAGTCACATCCTTGGGTATTCTTAATAATTTATGTACAAATACCTTAAATACACACAACATAAAACGGATGAAACATAAAAACATTCAAATTATATAATAACATAATTAATTTCATTTGCAAGAAAGCAAAACAAATTAAATATATAGCATCATACATTTATCATAATCATCGCATTAGAGCTGGAAACACACCAAATATATTTTGATAAGCACAAAGAAACCATTAAATGCATGATAGCAAAGATAATTTATTTTAATTCTACATTAAGTACTAACCGGGTTACTTGTATAACTAATTAAAATAAAACTACATTGACCACACAAGCAAACATATACAAATCATAAAAGCAAAACAAATTTTATTCAACAACAAACAAACACAAGTAATTCGAGATGGTATTTGTCCAGCAAATTTAATGTCGTATACCAACTACCAAGTTGGGTTTGTGTACATTGTATAACCATGCAGAAATATCTGCAGCTATTCCAATTTCCAAATTCAAACAAAGTGAAACACTGAATCATAATTTAATCTGAAAGGGAATATGTAAACGTATAGTAAAAAAAAAAAAAAAAACACGAAAAAAGAGATATAGACAAAGTGAATTTAATTGGACATATACTCATTCCAAATATCATTCATTCTGTTTGGTGAATGATTTCAATAATTTATTCTATATATATATATATATATATATATGAAGAAAATCTAATTGCAAAATCAATGATATTATTTGCAAATTGGAATGAAATTTTACCGCAACTCTTGATATAAAAATAGATGAATTCTATTAAATAGAGAAAATCTAATCTAAATCCATTTAATCACGTCAATCTGTGAAGAAGAGACCGAAACTAATAAAATGGATTATTCCACAATTGCGGTCAGGGATGTTAGTTTTCATGAAATGTTCAAATTTTGCAAAGTTGCAGTGAAACATTTCTTAAAACGAAAAGTTGAAAAATATATTTTATTTTATTATGTATATGGTCGTTTTTAATCTTAGATCCTTCCCATTACTAAAAGTGTCACGGCAGTGAACCACACCACTCATTAACGGTTAGAGCTAAAGTTCTAACCATTATGGTGTAGAATAAAAACAATATTCTATCGGACAATCCAAATTATCAGCTTTAGTTCATCTTACCGTTCGCAAGGAACACGGTTACGGACGTGACATGATCTCTGAATTGGTCGTTAGCATAATTTGACATTTTTGCGAATTAACATTTATCATATTTCGCTAATTCAATATGGGCTCTGGTTCCTTTCAATTCACTGATTGGTGAACGGTGTAGTGCAATTCTCAATATCATTTCCGTTCAATTTAAACGTTATAAAGATACATGAAACGAACGATTGGTTGAAAGGTTGCAATGTTTTCGTTACGTTTCTGCAACATTGCAATGAAACGTTTCAGACGCACATCCCTGATTTGCGGTAACAGACAAAACGGTATAGAAATAAAAATAATAAAATACATAATAAAAAAATAAATCATGCTGACGTAAGATAATCATGAGTAAATTTCAGAAATTGACAAAAATAAAATAAATTAGGTTCCAATAAACATTCGATACTCTATAATTTATTTACCTATAGATCCAGTGTGGTGTAACTGTTTTGTATATTAATAGATTCAAATATAATACACTGAAGCTGTATAATAATGTCGTTGTGTGTTGTGAACTTTTTTCTTTACATCTGAAATAAAAAAAAAAAAAAAAATAAATGAAAGCAGCGAAATAAGTTTTTTTTTTCTTCTTTTTTCTTCTTTTTTATTTATTGATAAAATCCATACAATTTCTAGTGATTCAGCAATTTAATAGAAATTGAAAAATATCAGAAAAATTTGTCAGAAATTTTATTGATAGATTAATAATTTCTTTTTGGTTATAAATTTATAATACAAATATGATTTTTCATTCGATAAAGTGATCATCATTTTACGAAAATATTTTTATTTATTTTTTCTATCGTACATTTTTTTTTTTTTTTTACATCGTTAAGAATGATAAAAGATTTCTTTTTTTCTTGTTTAAAACTAATATCGAGTGTAATATTTCTTTGAGCAATTCGAAACCTCTCCATGTTGTGTATGGACAAATACCAAAGGAAAATAAAAAGCAAATAAATTTTATTTTTCTGATGTTCTCTACGCTCCCGGGCATATTGATTGCTGCTTATAGTTTTTTTTTTTTGTTTGTTTTTCAACTAAAAACAATCTTCTTTACCATATTGCTTGGCTTGTTATCTATGAGAATTTGGGTAGGGGGAGAATAGATATTTTTTATTTTGTAAAACTTCACTATTACACTATTATAGAATCTTTAGTACTTGGGTATTATTATGAAATACACGTCATTTTATGCTATAGTTCATATTCAGGCACAAACACAGACACACACACACACACAAACACACGCAAATAACTCAAGCATAAACATTATACAGTCCGCTTACTATTTAGACTTAGAGTTTTCCCTACTGAAATATATAGCTTTGTATTTCAAAAAAATAGCGTATATATTCTATAATATATTCACTCTATAAGTTGTACGATTGTACGAAGCTCAACTATGTACAGGTTAAACTGTACCAATGGTACAGTGTACACTTGTACAGTACCATAGCGCTATATGGGACTATTTCTTTTGTTTGGTGATTTGCCAAGGTATTTTTACACAGGTATTTTATTTGTTCTATTTTGTTTTTATTGTGCTGTTTTGTAAATAGTTATATTATATATATGTATGTATATATATATATATAATAGAATGGGCGAAACAAATGTAAGTATTTTGTTTAGGGAAAGAATTTAGTTATGTTTAGTATAATACATATATGAATTTCTGAATTAGTATGAAAACTTAATGGAGAAGTAGAAGAGAACCGAACCATAATATTGCTGTACAATACATATAAATACAAGAATAAACTAAAGCAAAAGCAATTAAACTAAATTGTTTGGGAAACAACGAAAAAAAAATGCAATGCTATTTTTTTTCTTTCTACTTTTTTCATATATATATTTATTTATTTATTTTTGTTTTGGTTTTGTTTCAACGTTTGAATAACGATTGTTTGACTAGTTTTAGGAATACGTATCACACAATAAAACTGGTGGGTGAATGTTATGGGTGAACGGTAATTTAGATAATAATTTTAGTGCCAATAAAAAAAGCAACAAACAAAGAGAAATTACTGAATTTACGATTACTTTTATGGGAAAGGTATTTTTTGTTTTTGTTTTTGTTTTTTTTTTTGTTTTTGCTTAAAATTAAAATGTACGAAACGTGATGGAAATCTATTTATTTATTTATTTCGCCAGCAGCAATATTGCTTAAGGCTATCATTTAATTAGTACACATATATTTGTATAAATATGAAGGAAATTCACCGAAGTATAATAGATACAATATGTAGAGTGATTTCGCCCACTTTCCATTGTTTTCGGTGAAGTAATATTTTATTTTGTTTTGAACATGAGAGTATCGCTAGTTTCATTTGATTTACACACAAAAGCGACAACAGCGACACACTCATGTTCAAATAGAATTAAGAATCTATTGTTCATTTTTGCTTCACCAAATGGACGGAAACACCTACTTATTGTATGTATATATATACTACTTTGGTATTCACTATCTTGACGTATTTCATTTATTTCGTATCTCTTATTTGTCGTATTTATATACGCCGAGCAATCATGAACGCACTTTTTTGAACATTTCGTAAATGTGTTATATTTATATTAAATAAAATGAACTGTCAAATCTAATACGCAAGTTTACGAATACGATCTCGTATTTAAATACACAAGTTAGGCGTATTTCAGTTTTCCATACAAAAAGTTTACGAAGTAAACGAAATGTCGTATAGCCGAGATACGAATTATACGACAAATACGAAGACTGTACGACAACGAAATATGGAACATCTTCATTATAATTCTTAAATATTAATTATGATTTAATTTAAAGAAATCGACTAAAGTGTATTTGGCTACTTGAGAAAACATATTTAAAATCAATTAAAAAAGCAAAATCATTATATAATTTACACATAACATATGTAATTGCTTTCTACATTCCATAATTAGTAGGGATGTAACAAATAGTGAAATTTATCGGCCAATGGCCGGATACCAAATATTCGGCTCCGGCTGCAAGAACCGGCTAGAGGAAGAATAGTCTGAATAGTCATTACAAATTTACAATTTACATGACAACACATTTATTTATTGTTATTAATTTGATCCTATTACATTCAAAACTCATCTTCTAATCTTCGATTTGTTATATTCAGTGAGATAGTGTAGAATGCAGTTGTCTTAGATGAACTATGAATTTATTTTTGATTTTTAGAATATTTGTGAGGTATCTTACATATATGAACAGTAAAGAGTTTTGGGCACATATATATGGATTCATCGAATTCTCGTTCCATGAAAAGGATCGATTTTATGCCCATCCATTTAAAGAAAATCACAAATCGCAAAATAAGGACACCCCTATTATATATATAATATATGTGGTTTCTTATTTCAGTTCATATAAAAAATAAATAAGAAAATCTAAATGCGAGTACCAACGCAGCAAAATATTTTGAATTATCGTTCAGTTTTAAATGTTAGGTGCCTACAAACATTCTATTTATGTTATATAAAAATGTTGTAAATGGATCATCTCAATTCGCAAATAAAAACAAAAAAAATTCAATATATTGAATGAAAAATGTTGTAGTATTTTGTGTTGGCTAATTTAATCTAAATTTGAGTTATTTTCATCAAATTACAGACACAAAAACCGGCTGCTTCAAAATTCCTAATCCATATAAAGTGTATAAAATTCAAAAGCTTTCATCAATAATCCGCGTATATGAAATCATTTTTTATTTTTATTTAAAAAAGAAATATATCGAAATTTAAATTGAGATTGAAAACTCCAAAAAAAAAAAAAGAAAAAAAAATTGAATAAGAGTTTCTTGCCAGATAATATAATAATAATCCAGATCGTATTCAGTAGATTGAAAATAAACGCGTTACCTATAAAGGTATTTTCCAAAGTTATAAATCACAATTCTCACAACCAGCCAAGTAAGTAGAGAGAGAGTGAAAAAAATAAAATAAAAATAAATACCGAAATTCTTGTTAAGACATTTTTTCATTTATTTACTCGATGAAAACTTTTCATCAATCATATTACCATGTACAGTTTTTTTTTTTTTTTTTTTTTATTATCGTGCATCAAACCCACCCGAAAGCTTAAAAAGTCATAGTAACGTGTTATATGTAGATTCTAAGTTGAAGGTTTGAAACATATACTTATATTACCATCCATATAGCCATTCAACATACATATATATAGCTTTACGAGAGAATAAAAAGAAAGGAAAAGATAGATGAATTTTCATATAGCGCGCCACAATTTTTTATTTTATTATTATTAAATCCATAAAAATGTTTAAAAACACACGAATGATGCATATCTGAATGCTATGCTCTTTTCTTTTTTGTGTGGATGTGTTTTTTTTTTGTTGCTTCTCTTTCTTAACATTTTTAGCACGCAATAACCATGTACTCGGGGGGGGTAGAGGGGGAGGGGGATAAGGGGTGGTTTCTTTATTTTTTCGGTATTTTAACATATTTACATTTTTTAACATAAACACACATATAATATTAAATAAATGTAGAGATTTGTATTCATGAACCAAAACTGGTTTAGACTGAAATCGTATTTACTTATTTTATGTTCAGTTCAAATGTGTGTATAGTTGCTATTTTTGGTACAAGAAAAATAAACGTATATGACAGCCAAAATAAGCTTAACTCTATTACGTGAATGTTTATAAATATTTATGAATGTATTTAAGAAGAAGAACAAAAAAAAAAATAGGCACGAGAAACAGAAAATATTTTTAAATTATACCAAACATCATTTTTTTTTTTTTTTTTACATTGAGAAATGTATTTTAATTCAATGTTACCAACTTGGGTATTTACTTGTTCCTTATGTAAAATAATTATAAATACGCGACAACAGAAAATGAAAATGTAAATAACGTCTCTGTTTAACGCAAATAGGTAAATTGTAAAGGCGAAAAATACAAACAATGAAACATAATACTTTTTGAATTCGTCGAAATTGAAATTCACTGTAGCAATTATAAGTATACTCTTACTGCTTATGGCATTTAGAAATAAATTTTAATGGATAAAGAATACTTAAAATTTTTATTGTCACTTCACTAGGCCGATTCAATTTCGTATTTAACTAATATTTTAATTCACCTTAATTTTTTTTTCTTGCGAAATCAATCATTCACGAAGCTTATTTAGATTAGAAGAATAATAATAATTTATAGAGAAAATTACATTTTAATTACGCAGAACTTCCACGATACCAACTTTTGAGTCGATAAAGGTGCGTTGATTTCGTAGCTCTATCTATCTTAATCAGCCTTGTTTCCAGAACAGGAAAGTTGGATACTGTCTCAATCCTCTACGAAATAGTGAAACGTAACTGGAATGCATTTAACTATAATCAGCATGGTAAGCATTTGATAATATATAATAAATTAATTGAATAGAGGCGTTTAAGCGTTCTAATTCGTTTTAGTTTCGGTGTGCGAATTATTATACATTAATTTGTGTACGAAATTGAAATTTGAGAGCTGGCAAAAGAAATCTGAAAGCTGGCATTGCCTCAGTTACACTAAATCTGGATACAGCGCTGACCTTTATCGACACATTATACTTTTATAATTTTAATTTTATAGAATAAAGGCAACACAACTATACAACTATACAACATAGCAATATAGTTCAAATTTTCTGATGAAAAGAAATTATATTCACAAAGCTTGTTTTTTTCTTTTCTTTAAAAATATATCAAATAATAAAAATATTCTGCTTCTTTTTTTTTGCGCTTATTTGCATAATTAAAAGTGAGGCGTGACCAACAAGAAATATTCAAATTGAAATAAATAAATATCAGTTTTCATTGGTTTGTAAATATACGTAGGTACATTTATTGTGATGATAATGATTGTAGAATGGTGAAAGAATTAGAGCTGTCCGTCAAAATTAAAAACAGGATATCCGTTTTCAAGCTATCCGGAAAACCGACACCCGTACATTTCGGAAATCGTAAAACCTTTCAAAAACCGTTCAAACGTCCATATCCGTATAATTCCCAAGAACCGTTAAACCGTCAAACCGGATTTTTTGTTTTAAAGTAATCCGGATATCGAAAATCCGGTTTTAATTAACAGCTCTAGAAAGAAATTGCCTCTTTTCTTTTATTTATTTATTTTTAAAAAAACACTCAATATTTTTCAATTCAATCATTTAATAATTTCTCTGTTTTGATGCCGCTGGCCACAATTTCCTCCAATCTTTCAAATTTTTATGTTAATAATAAATTTGAAATTAAATGAATTCATAAATAAAATATTTCATAAAATAACAACAAAATGTATAAATTATTTTGAAATAACCGCATGACTTCAAAATACTTTCAGATAGATAGAAATTATATATTATATTAGGGTGACTCCAAAATACAGTTTAGAGTGTATTTCGCGATCACCCTAATATAATATATAATATTAAATACAATATCAATAATAAGTAGGTACGCAAACGGTTTTGGAAAAGAAAAATTATTTACGTAATGTGCTCAGAAATCGAAAAGGTAAAGTGTTGTCGAGCATACAAATTAAACTTTATTGGATGCATTTGGGCACGAACGAATCGTAATGGTGTGCTGAAATTTACTCAACTGAAATCAGTTTTAAAAGCATATTATTTCATACCTATATCGCTTACTTACTTAGAATTTAGAATACATTTTAATAAGATATAGAGAACTACATTTACAACCTGTTTATTGATTTATTTACTTTATTTATTCATTATTAATGTATTCGGCATTCTTCCTTCCATCAACGTACTTCCTGGCCATCTACTAAACGACAACGCAATACAATAATGATGATCTTTTGTGATAGAACTTGAACATAGAATTTTTTTTTTAGGACCAGAAAAGTATAAATAAGATACAAACATTCAAAACTGAATGTTATTGTGTGAGATTTTGAAAAGCCCAAATTATATGCGTTATTAAACCAGAAAAAGGACAAATATTTACTAGGTACTTATAGGCAGAATGACTCCTTTGAGTACATATTGTATATATGATGATATTGTCCTTTATTATAAACATTATAATTTGAACGTTGATATGTTAACTAAATATATACATATATATAATTGTATGAAGTTTCACATTATAATCTTAACATTCTAGATATTATTTTACAACATAATAATAAATACTTAACAGAGTTACACA
>JAABKK020020413.1:0-18759 GCA_011634745.2 Catotricha subobsoleta | reverse complement strand
GACTACCAGATATAGCTTGACAATATTGTTAGGTTGGCCAACGTTTTCTATAAACCCTTCAATACTCCAATGAACAGTCTGACAAGGATATGGACTGTAATTTAAAAAATAAATATTGTCAGGCTGGCGTCACATGTTCCCCAGCCTGACCATATTTTCTCCTAAAAGGGGTCAGCCTGACATAGCCTGACAGTATTTTTAGGATACCAACCACATCCTCTAAACACTCCATTTGTCCAATAGACAGCCTGACAATATCATTGTCAGGCTGGCGTCACAGACGCAATATAATTTGCTGTAATTTTGTAAATTTAGTCTGTATGGTAAAATGGTCGACAAAAAAAAATGTGAATGTATTTGTTATTTTAATATTTTTAAATTATTCATATGGATATGGTCTGTTCATAAGTCACATAAATTTACAATGTTTTCATAAAGTATTAGCCAATAAATAAATATCTGATAACCATAAATTGGAAAAACAATATGAATATGAAAATTGTTTGAATAACCAAATTTAATATTTAATTTGGTTTTAAATATTTACACAAATCAGTTCATTATAAATTGATTGTTTTGTGTTTAGTTACTATTAAAGTCATTTACATGGATTTGTCATAAAAAATCATCTTATTTTTTATTCTAAGATACTAAACATTCGTGATAAAATGTAAATGAAGTGATTTATAAAATTCTTTTATCAGCACATCTATTATTATTATAATCCAGTTTCTTTTTTAAATAACTTCAACAAAAGCAGATAAGTAGTATGTTTTAAAAAAAAGAAGAAAAAAACTAGTAAAATCGAATGCATGCACCCATGAAATTATGACTTTCGGTAGATCACCTCAAAATCAAGAACAATAAGAATAATATTATTGGTACAACGACCTTTTACTTACCTGTGCTTGTCGTTACATCGAAATTGCGTTAGATTCTAGAAAACAACACAATATAATAAATTAAAACCATTTTTTTTTTCAAATTGTGTACAAAATTGTTTCAGCACGTTACGGGTTATAGCCGCATTATTAATTGCATAAGTTTAATTATGTAAATTTTATTTGCTAGCATAGTAATATTCTCCATAGTGCCTCATTTAAGAATTTAATTAAAGAAGGAAAATTATTTTAAATCAAATTGCGGAAATTCGTAGAATGGAACGTTTTGATATATGCTATATAATTTTAACCCTTTCGCGATCAATGAAAACAACTATTTTATTCAGATATATGCACTCTATCTAATTTAAGACTACACTAGATTATTGTTCATGCGGTCATCGCATATCAGTTGTTTACGGTACATTTTAATGTGTAAATTAATATATTCGAAGTTAAATTTCTAATTATCTGAATTTTCAAACCATATTGCTAATTAATTAGCTAACAATCGGCATTATCAAACGCATATATACTACGATATCCGCACTAATTGATTTGATTATGATGATTCTAAAAACAATACATTGACGCAATTACTTGTGGATATAAATTAATTACTTCCAAGTATAGTGAATAATTTAAAGTTAAGATCAGAAAAAGGTAAATAAAAGAAATGATTTAAAAGAAAAACAAAAAGCTAGAGCTGACTAAGGCTGTAGAGCATAACATAAAATTGGTCATGCTGACGAATCACTATTGGGCACTGAACTTGATATTGTGTAGCTTATTAATATAGTGAGTATATTGCATTGCATGTACAAAAGTAATAAGATCCAATGTGTCAATCTCCACTAATTGGCACTAGTTAGGCAAGGGTAATCATCTTTTGGAATTGCTGACAAAAGACTTCCTATGAAGATTAATGGAATACATAAAACAGAATGAATACCAATAATAATTTATATACATATATTTGTTTTATATACCAAATAAGTATTTAATAGTGAACGCAAAAAACGATAAAGCGTTATAGAACTGATTTTATATATTCACATCTTTAAATGAATTATTTTGGATTTATAAAATTATACCAAGTATAAATATGGTTGTTACATTGGAGTCAGAGTCAGTATCAAAGTATACAGTTCGAATTAAACCTATTAACTTGTCAGAAATGACTTTTGATTAATAATTCTTCTTTAAACTTACAAATAGTGCACCTTTACAATAGAATAATATTCTTGATTTCATAGAACATATAACAATTTAATACTACAATTTTACTTACCTCATTTACATATGAATATTATATTAATTGTTGATGAACATATATTCAAACGTGTACCTATTTTTGTAATGTACCTACTGACATAAAAGTTCAAGTTAGGTGCTCACCATATTTAATACAAAACACAATAGAAGGTTGTTATAGAATTTATAAAATATGTTATTTAATATCGCATATGATTGGTTATGCGGGTTTCCATCAAATTAAAATTACAAATATCGCATTGTAATGTTAATAAGAATTGATGTAAATATATACTTCTAGTTTCATTATGTTTTCTTTTTGGTACGGGTGATGTTATTTTAGCGATAACCCTTCAACACACGGGCCCACCCTTTCAGCTCACAGCATGTGTTCAATTTTATTTTATATAAATTTAATATCTAATTATTTTTTCCATTATTTAAATATGAAAATAAAAAAAAGAGATTTTTTTTCTCTTCATCGTAATCTACGAATCAATGGATAACAAACAATAAGAATATAATGACCTTACCAAGGTTTATGTGTATTAATGTTTAATCTATTTATTATAAAACGATAAATAACATTTTCTTGGTTGATAGGCTTGAGAAAATAATTTCTAATAAAGTGTAGTTCTCGATGAATTATTGAACTAATATTAGTTTTATATTTAGGCCTAAGGTTTTACCATAAAAAAATAATAAAATGTTTCTTTCTAAAACTGATTTATTTCACATAAGTCGTCAATTTTCTGATATTTACTAACCATAATTTGTTTTATGTTCTGTGCGCTCAAGATCAAAACATCTTCTTTCTAAATATTTACCCAAAAATGTAAAGCCTCACTAATTATGGTATCTTATGTGTATAGGATGTTATTTACAACTATTCACTATTTCATATTCTGGTTGAATTTATCTAATCTAATCTAACGATAGATTCTTTTCTTTTGTTTTAACGTAAGACAGGAAGTACCCATATGAAATATTGATGAGCAGTTCCGATAGAATGTAATTTACTTTTGTTTAATAGTAGCACGTGCACGATATCTTTAGTCTGCCTTCTGGCATTGTTTATTTTTTAATTTAATTTTATATTAATATAATAGTTTGGTGTTTAGTTTGATAAAAACGAACTTTATTATTGTTGGTTGTAGGTATATCCGGATATTTAATTACATAATTCAGAATTGATAGCATTATTATTGTTTTTTTCTTTTAGCTATCTTTAATTGTTAATAATAGATCTAGAAATAATCAACGAAATATTTGGAGTCTGATTAAATATGAAAATCCTCTCTCGACAGCATGCTTTAAATTATTTTTCCATTGGTGCGGGAACAATTTTAAGATATTTTCTAAGATAGAGTATTAAAAGTTTGGCGTTGCTATAGATTTATATTGAATGTATTGGAGATTAGATTGTATTATTTACATTCCTTTAGAGTAAAAAAAAAAAAAAAAGTTTTTAATTTCTAAACTAAAATTTATTTGTTGTTAACGTTTATCGTTTATACTAAATTTTGAAAATAACGTAAAGATGCACGAAACTAAAATTTGTTTAAAGGACAACTAAAAACTAAATACATATTAACAATTTCACAAAAAAATACGGAATTGTTTTTGGTACTTTTAATTTTTTTTTTCTTTTTTTAATATATATATAATTTTTTTATTTATTTTTAAAATTTTTGGATAGCCAATATAATTTAATTGTTATTATAATTTAGTTTAGTATAGAATTTATCCTTAAATAGAGCGCGACAGTAGTTGTTTTTTTTTTCTATGCCGATGATGTCAAACATTTAATTTTTAAAATTGATTTTTACCAAAGATTCACACATAAGATTGACAATTCGATATTATTTTGTTTTTGTTTGTTTAATTAATATATTTGTATTTGTAATATTTAATAATTGTATATACCTTAGAATCTAAAATAAAAATTTTCATAATTAAATTTAACAAAAAAAGAAAAATTTGTTTCTCCATTGATGCCATGCATAATATAATAGTTTATTTAATTACTTTTTTTTTTAATTTTATTTTATAATAATAATATACACATAATATGTTGAGATACGAGTTATATAATTGCATATAATAGAATATAAATAGAATTGTATTATATGCATTTTGTGTATACAATCAACGGTCCCCAAGAAAATTATTATTGAATTATGTTTTGTTGACGAATTCACAATCTATATCAATTTTTGTTTTAGATATATTGTGTTCACGGAAATTATCTGAGATGACTGGAGGTCTATTATGAAAAATGAAATTAGCGTGATTGGAAGTAAATATAAATAAAATGTGCAATGTGCATCTCAAAGAGATTTATTTAAATTGGTTTTAATTATAATATGCAATTTCTTGCGAGGTATTATCATTAGCATGTATAGTGAAACATTGTGCGGCTTTTTGTGCTTATCTTATTTGTTTTTCTTGTTTTCTTGAATCAATCATAGATAATTTTCTTAAGGACTGTCAACATATAAGTTAATTTTTGTTTTTTCTTGTTGATAATATAATTTAGTTAGATAGTTTAATATTTATATCATATAATAATATATAAGTAAATATGCACATTTATACACAAAAATATATTGTTTATGTTTTTTTTTTTTTTTATAATAATTTTTATATAGTATTTTTTTTACTTTTTTTTTTTAAATATATATAGTATAATAATATATATGAATATGGGATATATAATGTAATGTTAGTATTACTTTTGCTTTTTTTTTTTGTTTTATATATTTTCTTTTAAATATTTAGTTTTAATTTGACTACAATTAATATATTTTATAATATGTGTTGAGGTTAACAGTAATAATATAATTTTCTTATTTTTTTATTTTAAATATTTTTTTTTCTTTGTAATTAATAAGTTATATATTTAATATATTTATTATAATATGAATATGACAATTTATTTTACTTTGTAGTTTCTTCTGATGTGTATAGAATGTGTATTGTTTTGTAAAATGGTTTTGTGGTTATAATTATAGAGGTTATGTGAAAATCACCAACAAAAAAAGTGAAAATAGAATGTAAATGTATGTATGTTTGTAATTCGTTAATTAAGCCATCATTTTTTTTTTTATTATTTTTAATTTTTTTTTTTAATTTATATCATAGTTTTAAATAAAAGTAAGAAATGTTGCAAGGAACATAGAAATACTTAAATTTTATTAATTAATTAAATGGTTTTAATATATTTTGACATAGAAAAATGTGATGCAGGCAATTTTTAAGCTTTGTCATTTTATTTTTATTTGTTCATAAAAAATATACCAAATTACTTTGCATATTGTAATATATTTAAAAGAACTCAGTCTGTATGTTTCAAATCTACTTTGTTCATTGGCTTTCTTAATACAGTGCGAATAATGTTTGTATTGTTTGAATTTTAAATGGGGGAAAAAAAATGAAATATTTTAGCACATTATTTGCATATTGGTTACGCAAGGAGTCGAGACGAAATAATATTTCAGGATCTACAGTAATATCCAATTAAGTAAAATATAATTTTATTTTTAAAGGTCATTTGAAAGAAACAACACAAATTTAATATGTATGTAATGTCATACCACCAAAAACATTTAGCTTGATTAACGCATACCGAATTCGCGAAATAAGAAAAGTTATTTTTCAATAATTTAAGAACTGCGTCGTTTCCAGAAGCATAATTTGTGAGTGAATATGATTTATCGTGCAATTACCCTTTAACTATGTATAAGTGGATTGCTAGCATACTCCATTTTACATATAAAATTGATGTTATAAGTTCTATATGATTTTACGCGAATCACTAGGGACTCTGGTCATTCTTAGAACTAAAATTAACTTGCGATGAGATATATGTTATATTAGTTATTTTTTTTGGACACCAAAATACCACTCACTATGCTAGCAGTTCATAGTATTAACATATTGTCAAAGGCATCATTACCTTAATTCATTCGATGACTAAAACTAAAAGTGTTCAATATCATTTTTAAGAAATTTAAATATTTCACATATTTTGCGTAAATTAAGATATTATGCTGTATATAATGTGCTTAATTTTGTGCTTCACGGTATTAATTATTTAAAACTTATTTCATTAATAATATTACATGAGCTATAATTAAAATTTTGCGCCAGTGAGAAAGTCTTTGATTTGCGCGGGAACAGATTTTATTATTTGTGAAACTATGACTATGCTTGTTAAGGTTATAGACGATGTTAGTAACATTATTATATTTTTATAAGCATTATTAATGAACAGGTGTTAATTATTATAATACTAAATATTTTTGATTTAAATACATTTATTTTTTGTTTAACATAAATTAAATGTTATTTACGGTTTTTAAAAAGCGATACAATAATTTCTTGTTTTTTTTTTTTTTTAAGTGTAGTTTTTGATAGTTATAATTCAAGCATAATCAATGTTATAAACAAATTTACAATCAACGGAAAAATATTACAAATTAAATGTGCGTTTAATATATTTTAAAAAAATATTTTGTTTTTCTTCTGTGGAAATAAAAGAAAAAATATTTCTAGTGAGCTCTTAAAAATAGTTACCTACTCTTCTTTTAAATAAAATATTCATTTCTAATTTATTTATTTTTTTCTATCAAAGTCCTGTAATTATGCATTTTAAAGCCATCCGTAGTAATCTTTTCGTATGAAATATATATATATTTTTTTTAAAAAAAATCAGTTTAATTTTTTTCTTTCTCAAAGAATATTATTAGAGGTACATATGTGATTTCATAAACAAAAATATGTTTTATATTTCAACTATGATCTCAATTAATATGAAATCTCTACTTTCTGAATCATAAAATAGTTTTTGTTAAGAATAATAAAGGAACATAAAAGTTTTTAGAACTGTATTATTCATAATTATGATATTTATCATAATATTTTATTTGTTCATCAAAAAATAAATGCCAAAAATTGCGGGCTGGAGGCAATTATTGGAATTTATTTTCGAAGTATTTATTATTATTATTTTTTTTTCTAAATTGGAAATGTAAATGATTATATTATTTTCTTTAATATTAAGAATGTATATATTTTGTTTTTTCATTAATAATTATTTTCAAGCCTTTATCCAAAATTGACGTCAATATATCTTTAATTAATATTTTTGTTCAATTATTTAAAATGAAAAACTAGTTAAGTATTTAAACCATAAATGAAATTGTAAACAAATAACTCCTGAATGTATACTGACGTTAAACTTCCTTCATCAGACTAACGTCAAAATAATAATAATAATGAAATAATATTAACATAACTTTAAGCGTTTTATAAATAAATTTGTTAAATTAAAACATAATATTTATGTTAAAAAGAAGATTAAAAGAAATCATTAAGTAAATTATTTTTCTTTTGTATCTTTGTCCGTTGTCGATTTTTCCTTTGGTTTATCATTTTGTTCAGATTCCCCATCTTGTTCCTTGACTGCTTCCTTGTCCAATTCGCGCTTTTCATTTTGTGAGTTTGCTGGTAAGGCTTTCAGTATAGCATGTACCTATTTTGAAAATAAAATGTCCGTATTATATTTAAAGTAAAATATTGTGACTTGATAATTACTTCTTCAGCAACTGCCATTAAAACGAATTCAAATTGTTGACGAGTTGCTACTAAGCCGGCTCTTTGATCACGTAAATGTTCCAATGTTGCTGCAATATCAATTTCACGAGCTCCTTTATTCATACGTGCTAATACTAAATCCAATAAAATATAAGCACCGGTACGACCAGCACCTGAACTTCCATGTACGACAATTGGACAAGAGCGACCACGATATGATTTATTTACTTTTCGTCGGAATTCCAGGAGTGCTTTTGCTTGTGTTGGAACACCAGATTGTGGCCAAGATGAGAAATGGAATTGAGTAACTGTTCGTGTTTCACCAGTTCGCAAATTTTTCAAATAGAATGATCGAACTAAATAATCATCACACCAAATATGCTCACTTACAAGATGAACCTATTTCAAAATATTTTTTGTTACATTAAATAAAATAACATTCTTATACTATAATATATATATATATAAATTTTAAAACAAACCTCATAAATATGGTAAACTTCAGCTCCTTCTTCTGGCCAATACCGTGCACAGGCGATTTCACCATTCTCTTGTAAGCGGCACAATGCAACAATAACAACAGCACCTTGTTCCCAAATCATTTGCCAGAAATGTGCTAATGTGGTTGGTAAAGGTCCTTGTGCAGCAACATAGGCTGGTGCGCGTGGATCATGATCAGTCTAAATAGTTAAATAAAAATAATCACAAAACATAATACCGCAAGAAATAAATTAATAAAATTACAATTGTAGAAGCGTTCACATAATCTAATCCTTCAGCGTTTGCTAAATGATTTAACACCACTCTAGAATGATCATAAGGTAATGGTGCTCCAGGACGATTTAATGGAGCGCATTGAGGTTGTAATGCAGTTTCACGTGCACTTGGTTCAGCCTCATATCTGCATAAAGCTTCCCATTCTCTTTGTAAGCGACCCTTATTCCTGAGATGATCTTCCATGTAAGACTGAAAAATTAAAGAAATAAATTAATACTTAATATGTATAATTTAATATACATTGTTAAACAAAAACTCACTAAAACCATGTGTCCAGTAGAAATGTCCATATTTGTTAGCGCAGGTTCTTCACTCCAGGAAGATGTACTTGATCGTGACGATGGCGGTCGATCATTTTCTTGACTCAAAGCAACAATACGTCCACTTGATGCAGCTTCATTAGCGTTTCCTTTCCCAGCCATGCGGGCCCGACATAAATCTTGATAGTCTTTGCTACATGTCTCAGGACCAGATAAACCACTTTGAAGATCACCTAATTTGTCTCGTTTCTTATCATGTCCTTTTAATAAAAATATTGTGATCATGATGACAATCGTGGCAGCTGCGCCAGCACCAGCCAACATAAATGTCATAACATGAGTCATTCCAGCTCCATCAAGAAGATCTACTCGTTGGGGTAAAACTGAATCAATATTTTTTGTTTTATCACCAACACCAGCACGAATGACAATTGCACCCATGCGGCGCGATAAATTGTTTTTAAGCCGGCCATCATTTATGGCTCGTGCAATATCAGTAGCAGTTTTTTTCTCTGGATTGTCTTCAACACGGAATGATATTTCGTGGCGATCTACACGGAGTGATGTAAAATAGGTCTTCATATTTAGCATGTCAGCAAGCGCAGTTAATATACGAGCGCCATCATTCCAGGTGTCTATACTAAAAACATATTTTCAAAAATTTATATGCACTTGATTTATTAATCAAATAGAAGATTTATATACTAACGGAGTTTTTAAAATAACATGAGTGTATTCAGTGTCAACAGAATGGGGAGCATGATCATCATCAATATGTAAGACTTTCTTAATTTTTGGTAAAATATTATCTAATAGAATTAAGGGTTATGTTAGATATGTATTTTTAAAGTACCAAGACCAATTTATTGATTAGAATATATGTAGCTACCTCTTATATGTGCTGGAAGCACTTCTTTTGTAACATCAATTTTTTCTGTTTGTTGCGGCTGCGAATTAAGAGAATGTGCTTGCGGTATCTTTGCTACGTCAAGTATTTTTGGAGTTTCGTGTGGAGATTGTTCAGATGGGGGTGCAGCTGCTGGAGGACCAGGTTTTTTAACGTCAAGTCGTTCGTGTCTCGTAAAACCTAACATATTTGCCAACAAATTTCGTGCTTCCATTTTCCTATCTGCTTGTATAATTCATTAAAATTTTAGTGAAATATGATAATTGAAAAAATGAAATTTCACATATAACTTACAAACTTTTTGTTCTTGAGATGCTTCTGAATCAGGAACAAAAACTAAGCCACCTTCCGTATAAACGCCTGATTCGGATGGAAGATCATTGTTATCGGAGCGTCTGAAGTGAATGGGGCCAGGAATATTGTTATCCTCTACATAATTACTAATATGATCTTTATGAATATTAACTGTTGGAATGTTATATTCTCGTGAAATCTCACGAAAAGATGTTTGTTTTAAATTAGATTCGGGCAATTCATCTACGGTTGAATGTTGATTGTTCTGTTTGGTTCTCTTTATGCTTTGCTTTAAATAGGCTCGTAAATCTTCGTTATCTCTATCGTTGTTTTGCAAATCTTCGACACCAAATAAATCATTTTTGAAATAAACGGGCGGTTTAAGATTACCCGATTCATATTCTGCTAGCATACGTCTTAATTCGATTCGATTTTTAATGTCCTTAATACGATTTTCTAGTTCAAAATTCAGTGAGGGTTCTTCAAAATTATTGTAACCAGGATAATTGAATTCCTTTCTGTCTTCAGATATATCATAATCATTCGCAACGATATGATGTTTACGTTGTTGGTGAGGAGAAGAGTTAATAATGTGTTCTAAAGGGTATCCTTTTGGGGTTTGCATTAACTTTGAAGGTTTATACAACAGTCTTTTTATGTACAAAGAAAAAATAATAATAATGAAATATTCAATTAAATTAGTTCAATTGCACATTTTAGGGTGAACAGAAAAATCTGACATTCGAATTTTTAAGTGGCTGGGCATATTCAAATTGTTGCACAAAAAAATAAACTTCTTCAAATATTATTGCATTTGTATGGGTCGGTAAAGTTTGCAAAATTTGCTTGATAAGAGTGGATAACATAAAATTTTACGAATTGATCTTTAGATTGGGCAAAAGTCACTCAAATGCAATAATATTTTTAGAAATCTGATTTTTTTAATGCACATAATATAAAATAAATCACCTATCATCAAATCCTTTTTTCATGGGTGGATAATACACTTCATCAGCATATTCATCGTTTGGTGGTGTAAATCGTACGACGGCTAAAGGGCTTTGTGGTCCTAATACTTTTGGATTTGGGGCTAAGTTAGCGCATAGATTGGCTGGCATTGGGACATTATTGCGGATTGAGAAAAGTGCACCTTGCATACGACATTGAACATATAAATTTTCCCATCCTAACCCAGCTCCTTGAAGTTCTTCGAGCATTGTTGCCAAAATGTGGGATTCATCTTCACCAAGAGGTTCTCTAAATAATTAATTAATATATGTTACCACTCAATAAATATTAAGATGCCTTTCATATTTTTAAATCAATAAAAATCGAATAATTTTTTTCATACTTGATGGCTTCATCTGGATCAAATTCTGCCCCATATTTTGGAACACACTTTCCAAATGCATAGTCTTCAAAATAAATTACATTTCATGAATTTTACTATAATTTCAATTTAAATTTATGACATTTTTCTTACCATCAAAGCACAATTCAACATTTTCTAGGCATATTGTTTCCGCAAATAGACACCCTGAAAGATCATTAAAAGTATTTTATATATATATTTTTTTTTTTATGTGTGTCTATAAATATGGCATAAATTTCGATTAGATAAATGAATATTAAATAAGCATAAAGATCTAAAAATACGACATGAATTTTGAGATAAGATAAATTAATATTGAATACTCATGAATAAATAAAATATCGCATAAAATATATTTCATACTTTAAGGGAGGTCTGGATAAATTTAAATAAAGTTTAACGATAAAAAGGGAAATATGTTTTCTTGTAAGCATTAAAATTGAAATCATATTTCGGTAAAGGTTATCTGAAAATTAAACGTAATTAATGTTTGTCAATTAAGAGCAATTAATTGTATATAGGTCGTATAAAAATGTATATTTACAAAAGCATTAAAATAAAATATTCATTCTCGTATAATCAAACAAGCATTTTTCATTTATGTGTTATTTAAGTGACATGTTGACTTGATGTAACAGAATAAAAATCTAAAATCGGAATATTTAGCTCATTTATTTATCAAATATAAATAATATAAAATAAAATCATCTATTACAATTTACCTCTACGCAAGGCTTTTGTTTCTATTTATAAGCGATTGTTATTTCTGTTTTTATGTTTTATTTCAGATTTAATTTGTACATATAGTGACATGCAAAGCGTCATGTTAATTTATTAATTCATAATATCTTTTTATGTGTATTCAGGGGTGGACAGGCTTACAATCAAAGGCATCATTTTAGTCACAAGAGGTGTTAAGACACCATTTACATTAAAGAGAATGCAAAGCCGTTTTTAAAAAAAAGAAGAATATTATGATAGTATATTCGTTCAATTGAATAGTTTAGTATATTCTATGCAATATTTTATATAATTATAATTTAATATGTATTTGAATAATTTTAATCAATTTTTTTACAAAAAAAAAAGAAAAAAGAATTATGATCGAAAATGAAAAAGCTTAAGAAACAGATATTGTATAACCGTAGTTTGCCCCTGTGTGTATTGTCTCAAATACATTTTAAATGAAATGAATATTTTTGTATACCATTAATAAATGATATGTAAATTTGTGTTGAGCATAAATATTGGGTTAAATGACAATGTTTATGACGTGGCATATTACATTCATATGTTGAAAATACCCTTTATTATTCAATGTCAAAATTATAATTAGACTCATTCCATTAATCATTAATTATTCCACTTAATTATAATAATAAACTATTTATATAACATATTATAATCCTTCACATTAGACAAATAAGTTTAAATCATTTTATAGAGTTTATCAATTACTTTTCTTTCATCAAATGTTTAACCAAAAATAAATAATTCGATAAATGTTTTTTAGGAGAAGGGGGTTAACAAAATTTTAAAATGTTTAACAGGGTAATTTCTAAAAAAATTTACTAACTTCTTAAAATAAATGGTGCGAATCAGAGTAAAACCAATTTGTTTCATTCACATTTATAAAATCAATAATAAATTTCTGTGTATTGAATAAATTCCATTTTTTTTAACGACTTCAACGACAGGTAAGTACTGCAAATTAAATTTTAATTTTCTTGGCTTGTCGCTCAACCACATTTTGGGATATACTTTTCTTCTCGAGAAAAATAATTTATTTCGAGTAATTTTTTTTTTTTTTTTACTAAGGCCACGGCAGCAAATGGCGTATGGAATTGTCTTATATCTGAAATTTTCCTCATTATATTTTATTGCGTCATAATTTACGTTACTTTTATTATTTAATTTATTTTATGAACAAAGTCCAATAAATACAAATGAAAATACATACAAAACAAAAAACAAAAACAAACAAAAAAAAAGAACATACATTGTTAATAATAAAGCAGATAAGTATGTTTAGAAATATTGAGTTAAAAGCCCAGTTTATATTGCTTTTATATTCTCAACGGACAATGAAGTTGTCTGGTGTGTTGACTTGGTGTGTTATTGTTGCAGAAAACCATATCTATTTAATTTGTGTATATAGCTTTCAACGACAACAATAGAACGAAAATAATAAAAGCCACAATGTCGTACAACTGAGCAAAATGAAATTGAATACTTTTCATTTTAAAATATAATACTTGCTCAGAAAATTGATGAAAACTCTGATGTATTCAATTTATTGTAAATGGGTTTGTATTTATGAAAAACTTTTTAATATTGAAATATAATTTATTATTTTTATAATATATATATTTGAATTTTTTTATACATTTAGAAGTCCGAAATAGTTATTATTTGAGTAGACTCAATAAGAAACAATAAAAAAGAAGAGATAAAGAATTGATATGTATTTAAAAATATTAAAATAAAATAAAAAAAAATATACATATACTTATATATTAGGCTGGTTTTTTTTTTTTTTGGAAATTTCGAATATCTGATTGCACAATTTTTTATTAGCTTGCATTTTACGTAAAAATAAGAATTGTAAAATATTATTGAAAAATATTAAGTTTTACTACTCGCGCAATGAGCTCAAAGTTTGATAAAATCGTCAGTATTTAGATTACATGATTCATGATTGACAATAAAATTAGATCGAATTACAGTGATGGCTTACACGTCTTTTTCATACAAAATAATGAAAAAAAAATTTTTTTTTTTTTTTTTAATTTATCTCATTTTTGTTCTCAGAATTTTTTTTAAAATGATAGAAAGTTATAGTCATCAATTAGATAACTTAATTATCTTTCCAGCAGAACAAATTTTAAGTCAATTCGTAAATATTTGCAAAAGCTATAACCATTTTAATGAAAGCCTGCGCCTTTTTTCATACAAATTAAAAAAAAAAAAAATAATCAAGTTTGTTTGAAAAAGACGTGTAAGCCATCATTGAAATGGCTATAACTTTGGCAAATTTCATCGAATCGACAAAAGTTTAGTAGTTTTGGAGAGGTAATTAAAATATCTAAGTTAGATCATGTAGGCAAATTCGAAGAGTAAAAAAAGTTTGGTATTCATAGAGAATTTATTTGTAATTCGATCTAATTTATCATGTCAATCATGTAATCTGAATACTGACGATTTTATCAAACTTTGAGCTCATTGCGCGAGTAATAAAACATAATAGTTTTCAATAATATTTTACAATTCTTATTTTTACGTAAAATGCAAGCTAATAAACAATTGTGCAACCAGATATTCGAAATTTCCAAAAAAAAAACCACCCTAATATATATATATAATATATATTTTATATAATTAATAATTTATATATTATAAAAGCAGAATATTTTGTTTACGTTGTTATATAGAAATTCATTAAAAGTTATATTTATTGTTTGCGTCAATATAGGTACATGACGACCTTACAATATTACCATATAAACTGAAACGAAAACCACCTACGCTCTATTATCCCATGGAACACTATATCATTTTACCCGCCTTTCTAAACAAAAAGTTCACATTTATAACAATACCATATATTGTATACATGAAACAATACATTACATTATCTTTGATCATATAAATTTGTAGCAGTAAATAAACATAAATAAATATTCTAAGGAGCATTCACATAAAAGCATAACAATAAGTTATGGATATAGTACCTTACATACTATAAATGTAACAGTTGTATCGAATTCACCCTCGCTACATGTCAACAGATTGCTATTTTTTTCAGTTTGCATATAACGTAATGAAAAGCTATGCCAGATTTATATTGAAACGCCTACGGTTTTCGAGCTTCTATTTTATGAGTTCATATACTGAATTTTAGAAAAACGAATTAGAAAAATCGATATAATTATTCTTTTTTCTTTGTGATTATAAAAATCATATCCAAATTACGTGCAAAAAATTCTCGTTTCAAACAATTTCCTGTTCCGAAAAATAATACGTATTGAAATAGATATTATTGCGAGAAACGTAAAATGGAAATATTGTTTTCCTCCATCGTTTACATAATACCTCTACCATAGGCTGTTTACTTTTTAACGAAAAAAAAACCCTTCTTTAAAATCATCTCCTTATCTTCGCTCCAAGGTATTTTGACTACAGCTCTTAATACCAACGGTAAGAAGATTATGACTAGCATATGACTTTTATGTTAAATATAAATTCAGTTCATCACAAAACTTATATCGTCGGAATTCTAACTTCTAATTAAATTAAAATTTCAAACCAATAATTCTAATTGCGGTAAAGAGTACTTCCTTAATTAATTAATATTGGTAACATTTATGGAAAATTTGTGTCATCTACTTACACATTTTGTGATTTGACGAAACCGATATGAAAATAATAATTATTTAATATTTAATTATGGTTCTTCATAAATTTCATTATATATAAATGTAATAATCAAAATCAACATCAAAATTTCAACAGCATAATTGTAGATAAGAATTTGGAAGGGAGGCATATAAAATATAATAAATACGATTATGTCTATATTTGTGAATTAAATAGAATTAGAATATTCTTGCTATTCATGGTAAAAGTTAAATCGATATCGATCAATACACAAAATTTTGTTTTTAAACATTAACGTTCTATTAGGCGCAAATTTATTAGCAAATTATATATTCACTCAAGTATATAAGCTTTAACATTGTTTGTATTTTAATGAAGTAATGAAAAAGCGACAAATAAGTTTAAAAGTTTTTTGTTTTTTTTAAAACCTAAATACTTGGTTAAATTTTTGAAATTAAATTTAAACTAAATAAATGAATTGGTTTTATTATAAAAATATTGCTTTACATAATAGGTTTTTACTTTTCAAAAATTTTACAAAATTTAAATATATTTCTTAATAAAATAATGTCAGTTGCTGAAAGTTTTATTATAAATATATGATTTCCTTTTACTTACCAATATTACCATCAGCTAACGAAAAAGTGATACTATTGCAACAAATTAATAAAAAGCCGCCGATAAGGGTTGTCTTCCATAAACTCCTCCATGTATTTTCATATTTAGACATTGCGTACTTTGCTAAGAGCCGTCACCTGAAAAATGAAAAAGATATTTTTTTTATCATATTTATTATAAACGTAACGGTACATGTTGCATATATATATAAGCGGTCGGCCAGGTCAAAATATTCAAATAGAAAATAGAAAAAATCATTTCAATCAAGCCCTTTTTTCTCTATTTTTGGAATCCTTAAGAATATTTTTTCCAACCGATACAATCTCAAGCTTGGCATGAGCAAACATAAACATACTTTATGTAAATTTGGACAAAATGACAAACCGTTTGCAATTTATAAAATTAGTTTTTTTTTTTTTTTTACCATCAATAGGCCATTATACTTTCTATATTTTATTGATTTTCCCTGTAATGAAAAAATCGTTTATTTTATTTCGTATACTTCAGTTGCTCTATTTATATAAGCCCCAAAATATTAATATATAGAAAATTATAAGTAGGTATGAAAATATGAAATATGATTGTTATACGAAGTTAATACAGATTTCATTTATTATTTATTGACATAGAGTATGACGTGATAAACCGACTATGGATGGTTCGTGTCGTGCACACAATCATATTCAGAGATTTACTGCAAATGAAAGTAAATAAAGAAATAAATAAAAATCTATGATTTTGTTTTTGTTCTTAGATAACATTTAATAATATATAACTTTTATTGCTTTATTTTAAGGAAACCGATTATAATTGCCTTCAATTTATGTCTATTTTCTTTATTAATAATGACGCTACTTAATTTATGATCCTAATTAGAGGATAAACGAACATATATATATATATATTTAAGTTGTGTAAGTATCTATCTATAAATGCCATTGAATAGATTGGAATATACTTTCGTTTTAATATTGAAGGAAACGTAATTAACTTTTATTTTGCAAATATCATTAATATCGCATCAAATATTTATGATATAGACTTTTCTATTATCTGTCTCTCTTTTATTCTACGCAATATGTTATAAATTCAATAGATATGTTTAAGGTGATGGCCTCATGGATGAGAATTTATTATATACTCGTACAGTGTGTTCTAGAATGATTGGTACACCTATTTTTTTTTTTGTAATTTTTTTCTTATGCATTTTTAAGAGACTAGTCTGATTTACCTCATTCTATTTCTAGTTGTAGAACCAATTATTAACGTTGAAAATATAAGTTTTAGGTATAAGAATTTGAATGGTCTTTTCATTACGATAAGGGTACCAATTTCGCCTTGAACCAATGTCTCAATCCAAACTTATTGAATTTACAATATCCCATACCACTTTTGCCTCGAGTACTTACTTATTTATTTGGGCCAGTAGTAATATCTTATACCAGTGGCCTTCAATCCAATTTATTTACAAAATACGAAAATAAGTTTTAATAATTGGAAAATAATCTGAAGAAAAATGTTGAAAAGTTAAATTAAAATTTTCGATTGAAATTTAACATAGATTGAATATTGAAATAATTTATAATCTGATGTCTCATATTCTCATTGCTTTATACTGATATCAATTCCATCGCAGGTTTTTCTTTTAGTAAATGGAAAATCATTTCCATTGCCATCGAAAATTCAATTAGATTATAGTGTTCATTGAATAATTCAGACATAGTTCTGGCATGAACATTAATATTATATTTCTTAAAAAAAAAATATTTATAAACAAATCTTATGAAACTGTAGATATACCAGAATGATAATGATGATTTTAATTAATTTTTAACCAGTCAGAACGCGTTTCTGTGTATTTGAATTAATAATCATCTCTATCTAAGGTTAAAGCCATATCTAGTTTTTGAGACACTCAAAAGATTAGTATTTTGTGTGCTATAATAAATTTTTATTTAAGAAATTAACAAAATTTTAATGATTTTAGTAAAGACGGTGTATAAGGAAAAACATATTCAATGAAAAAGTCCAATGCATGCGGTTAACATAGCAATATGTCGTTTATGTCTGTACTGAAACTGTGTAATAATGGAATCAAATATATAACAATACAGAGTATTGTGAGTGTGACATTCTCATCTTAAAATGCATGTTAATAAATTAATTATTGTTTTCATGACAACGCAAATAAAATAACATGTTCTTAATGTATATTTTATTATTTACTCTTATAATCTCATTATTAATAACTTTTGAAACATCCTTCTTTTTTGGTTGTTTTTTATTTATGAATGTTTTGTAGAGTACGGGTTAACTAGATAAGATATTACCTTTTATTTTTAGTTTTTTTCGTCTCTTCTTCTTCCACTGTAAATATATTTATTTAAATTTGAATATTTTAAAGTCAACACTTTTATACTT
>JAABKK020020402.1:0-18765 GCA_011634745.2 Catotricha subobsoleta | reverse complement strand
GAAAAAACACAAACACTCAAAATCACAAGTTCAACTGGATTGCGCGGTGGCTAAAATTTAAAAAATTCGGACTTTAACATTAAAAATAGTCATTTTAGGTCTAGTCACATCTAAAAACGCTTTTGGAGCTAGAAAATTTTAACCTTTTGGAACTTCCATACAAAAAACGAACCACCCTAATATATATGTTGTGAATTTTTTTTTTATAATTTCGAGCTCACGGAAAAAAACAATTTAATATTTTCAATTTTTATTGTAAAATTAGTTTATTGAAATATTGAATTTCTGTTTGAGAATTTATTTATGACATTTGGAAAAAATAAATTGAATATTATGATGAAAACGATAGTTAGTTAGTTTTCCAAAACTATTTAACTGGAGCATTTTTGGTTTTTGAATTTATTTGAACATAAATATTGTAGTTATATTTATAACGCGAGTTTTTAGTAATATTTCTAGATTTCTTCTTTTTTTTTTTACAAAAATTGCTCGTACATTATATTTGAACTCAATTGGAAATCATAAGAAAAAAAAAACTAAAAATTTGACGCTAAAATACGTTAAATTATAAAAATAAAACAAATACTAAAAATTGTATAATCTTTAATCTTCAAATGTGACAACTGCTTTTAATACAAATAATATTAAAATTATCTGAACTATAGTTCATACTCTTATTGCTTGTTCAAAACAATATGCAACGGTCTGCGCTACTGTTTGTAAAATATTTCTGTATAATATTTTTTATGGGTGTCCCAGTCTGCCCATGGCTATACTAGTTTCAACAAAAAATATAAAAAGAAAATTTATTGGATCACGTTATCACTCATTCATCTTCTTATTATAACACACTTCAATGTATTTTAGATGGCAAAATGCGGTTATGAATTATTACTTAGCATTTTTAAAATATACCTAAAACAACATTGCTGTAACAGCTTTTATTTTATTTTTTCTCTTTTCTGTTTAGATATTATGTCAGTGCAAATGTTCAACACAATATAAAATAATGGACTCTCATAACAAAGATTTTTCATTTTGATTTGAAAATAATAAGTATATAAAAATAGATATTGATGTATAGTTCTATAATATGACCAATAATGGGGGAGGAAGGAAATCACAAACATGAAAATAGTCACTTATTAATTGTTTGTGTGTGTGTCTTGCTCTTGCTCTTGCTTCCACCGATTCACTGAGTCTTGATAAATATATTTTTTTCTTTCTATATATTGCGTTCAGAAACATCCTGTTTATCCATTTCATGAATACTTAAAAAATATATATATATATATTTTTTTTTTTAAATATAATAAAAGAACATAAAAATGCTTTTAGAGAATTGTTTTCGCATTTCATTGGATTTTATTTTCATTTTAGTTTTCTTTCGGTTCGTCTTTTATATTTGTGCCTGCCATATTATAATGTTCCATTATAATATTTCTACAAAGAAATGAAAATCTATTCAGTAAGTTAAAACTAAAATAAAATACATAATTTCTTCTTTTACCATGAGTAAATATGTTATACATATTTACTATCGGAATAAGTACCGAATCATAAAAATAAAAATGTGCATCTTTTTATTCGTCATATAAAGACAAAATGGTAAAATACATTTTATAACATATTTTTGTACACCTTTGAATATATGCATGAGCATAAATGCATATATTTTTTAACCGTACCTATATTCAACAATGAAATTCAACCTTTCATCGTCAAACGGTGTGTGTACCAAACCAACAAGTACATATATCATTAGGCTGGATCGTTTTTTTTTCTTCTTTTATTTTCTTACCATCTTCCATGATTTATTTTTTGTGGCATTTCACTTTCTGATTAACGTTGAGAATAAAGTGAATATTTGACGTGCTCTAGCTCTAGGTCTTCGAAGTTTTGAAAATGACAATATTTGGCCAAATATTATTCATTGTAATTTTGTACCGTTACAAAAAATTATATTCCTATATTATCAGTCCGATAAAGTAACTAAGTCAGTACTTTTACAAAATTACAAAACTTTAAATATTTTATAAAATGTATTTTTTGCTTCATTTAAAGGTCTAGAGCATAACGAAGATCGACTTTATTTTCAAAATCCTTTCTGCACATTTTTCAGGAGTCCAAATGCAACTAAAAAAAAACTACGGTTAAAGGTACGAAAAATCGATCCACCATAACTATCATCATACACATCACATTTACTTCTAACTTACGGTTTTTTAGATAGAATATCATTACACTTTAGAGATGATATATTCAGTGGTACAGTACAAAATAGTTAGTAGGTATAGAACAGGTAAAATATCGTATAGTATAGGTAGTAAAGTGTTACTGTTATCTATACAAAAAATAAGTACCAACCAACCAACCTTATATACATTAAACCTTAACTGAAGAACTTAACACACATACAGAGAGATACAATATTACTTTTAGTAATAATGTATAAAAAGTAAATACTTGTAATACACTATTGCGCATTCAAGTCAACTTAATAAGGATTTCTTCTTATTATTTCAACTTTATTGTTTCGTCATGTTTGTATTCCTTATACAGTTATAGACTGTAGTTCTAAAATAAAAATTGTGATTCTTTATAAGATACAATATTTATGAATTAATAAAATATATTTTTCTGTGAAAAGAATTTAAATATATTGAAAAAAAAACAAACTTGATTTTAATATCACCGCAGCGCAGCCCTAACGATCAGTATAAACCTTACATCAGTTTTTTTTTTATTTGAAAAATGGACTTAGGGTTATAGGGTCATTTTAAATATATATAATCACACACTATTAAATTCATATATACAAGATTTTTGTAATGAATCGTTTCTTTTGAGCACTTTTATTAAATGGTCTTTAATCGTTTTTAGATCATCCTTTACGCGTTGATTGACGTTACCATTATATATATATTATATATTATATATATATATAATTTCTTTCATTTTAAAATAATATTTAATATAACAATTCCCAGGCCGGTAAGCTTCAACTCGGTTAAACTTGACTAAACCGCGGGTTTCAAGGCATGGGTTTCAAGGCATTGGTTTCATGAAACCCTACTATTTAGATGGGTTTCGTGAAACCCATGCTTTAAAACCCGAGGTTTCGTCAAGTTTAACCGAGTTGAAGTTTATAAAAAGCTCGGGTTACCCAACATTCGTGGGTTACACGAGTTGAAGCTTACCGCCCTCAATCTGTTGGCTTCTTACATCCAGACTTGAGTAAGATACTTTTTTCAAAATCCTTGACATACTTTTTATTTTGAGGATTGTAAGGGAAAGTAAGGAGATAAGCAAGTAGTTCAAGTACTAAAGTATTCTTCGGACGTCTACCTTTAAATTTGATGTACTCCACCTTTCTCCATTCTCCCTCTTATATGCTTTTTGAAACAAAATGCAAAGTATCTTAACTTCAAAGTATCTCAGATACTTTTTTACTTAAGATACTTTTGTTTTTGTTTAAAAAAGTATAGACGAGAAGAAATAGGGAAAGATGGGTTACATTAAATTAAAAGGCTCAGATCAAAAGAGTATTTTAGTACAGGAACTATATTTTTATCTTCTAATTTGTTCTTACCATCTACAAAATAGAAAGTACCTATCTTAATGTTTTTGAAAAAAGTATCTTTTACCAAGTCTGCTTACATCATAGTGAAAACAATTTTGACCATAAATAGTGAAATTAAATATAAACAAATATTTGCAACTTTTACATTTAAGTGATTTTACAGGTAAAATAAACTATATGAATCGAAAAAAAAAAAGATTTCATAAATTTTATTATTTATTTTACCTAAGTACTAAAACAGCAAATATGTTTTTGCACCTTTAAATGCGTATATAAACCTAACTACAGGTATTCATCACAATTTTCTACCTACGCATATTGAACTAATGAAAAAAAAAACCTAAATTGCTGGAATAGAAATCTTTAACGCCATTTTATTTCTGTCATCTCTGACACAACATCCGACAAATACAAATTTCCATAGAATATTATAAAATAAATATAAAATTGTGCCTATAATCTGTCTGCCTCTCGGTTACTATGCATCCATATTTTTTATTTATTTGTGTACTGGTTTTTGTCACACTGATAAATTGTCTGTTATTTGCATTTTTCTTCTTATTTTCTTTTTTTTGAGAGAGAACACGTACAAAGTTTCATCAAAATATGTACATAATTTTTTTTTATATAAAAAGAGATTATGTTTATAGCTTTTTCAATATCAATTCCATGGCCATTATAATATTGTCAAAAACAAGTAAAGTACCTACCTAAAATACTGTAGGTATATAAAATGTATATTAAAAGGAAAAAAACAACAACAAACAAAAAGAGAAAAATGAAAATAAAAAATTATAATTTTACATCCACCAACGCGTTTTTTTACAATAATAAGCGTAGAGCGTACTACCAGATTTATATTGAATAGTATCTGTTACCCTTTATAGAGATATTCCATTTTTATTATTCAAAATAAAAAAAGAACGTTCATTTATAATGTATTGGCGCGGTTTCTTTGAGATAACTAAACATGTAAATATAGAAGATGTAAACATATTTTATTTCCTTAACATTTTGTATAAAACATCTGTATGTCACTGTCTAAGTGTCTAGGAGGTATACAAATTTATGCCGAAAAAAGGAAATATATTTCAATAAAAGGATAGGTAATCAAGAATATGCCACTCTAAAACTTGATTCTACATCAAGTATTTGAACATTTCATATATTGAAAATATTTTATACGCACTACTAACAATTTTATCAAAAATTTCTGAAATTCCAAATGGATGTTAACATTGTTAAATTGTGTTTTATGTAATTATTCAAGATTGGTTGATTTGGAAAATAAAATATATTCTTGAAAATTATACCAAATACATAATTTCATTTTATTAAAATGCATTCAATGTCATTCTCATAATTATTCACATCATCTGCAAGTACGTATATCGTATACTTAGCACACTACTCACAGATGAGATGATAGTTTTTGAATGAAGCTGTCGAAGTTTTTCTCTTATTGTTCATAAAATTAGATACCTATATATTTTTTGGGTTACGTTTTAAAATCAGCTTATTATAATTCATCTTAAACACACCTTCTCCGATTTTTTTGTTTATGAATATTTCTTTTTCTTCTCTTAGCACAATAATTAATCTTTATTTTATTAGGTATTCTATTTATGCATATATCGTACATAGTTCGTAGACTTGTTTAAATTTTTATTTTTAACAATGTGCCTTTCATCTCTTTTTGTCTCATATTATAACTAAATAATGTGACTATAATAGCTAACTTCTATATTCATTGTATATAAAATTTAACACGCATCTTTACTTACATTAATTTCTTTATAAATAAATTTTAGTGTTTAATATGTATTTGTATATACGTTGTATGTACGAGACATACCTAGAAACTAAAGCTAAAATCCATACTTAAAAGAGTTAGTTAAGTACAATGGAAAAAGAAAAAAAGAAAAAAAAAATTGATTGTACTTTGTTGATAGAAACTAGAAGACATTATAATCTTTACGAGTTAAAATAAAATATATATAAATATTATGTTTGGAACTGAAATCTCTTGGTATTGGCAATATAGCAGTAATAAAACATTCATAAAATACGAATTACAAAATAAATGTCACATTCTTATTTGCTTTTCATTTTTTTTTTTGTATTATTTCTTCAAATTTATATTCCATGAATTTTTGGTAGATATATACATACATGTTAAGAATAGCAACGATTTCACGCTTGTTTGCCACCAAATAACAATATTTTGTTTTTACACGAATGAAGACAAAAAAAAAAAAAAAAAAGCACACAGCAAACACACACAATTTCATTATAATAATAGATACTCTCATTCATATTATACTAATTCTATTTCTAAATTCTACCTAAAAATTTATTTAAAATACTTTGTGTGGTGAAATGTTTAAGAAACATTTTACATATTCTGATCGTGGATATACTTAATCATAATATATACACTTATTATAATGTTAAATCAATTTTATTTATAACAAAATTTTGATATTTTATGTAAGCATTTAGTGGAAAATGAATTCTATATATGTTTCAGCATAAGGGTGAGGTAAGTATATTTAAGATTCAATTGAATGAAGCACATGGTATAAGGGATCGGAGAATGGAGAGTGATTTAAGCCGGATCATTAATTCTTTCATATTGGGTTGAAACGAAATGTTACAAAATCGCCATTTATAAAATATAGCATTTTATTTAATGTGCTTTATCATCCGTTTTCTTTTTATTTGGCTTCGGCAATTGACTTGCACATGCTCAAGACGTAAAACTAGAAGTATTTTTGACTTAGGAAAAAAAAATGTTCGATGAAATATAATACGTTTGAGAATTAATAACGGATCAATCGGTCCATGTGCCCATAATTCATCATGCTGTTATTAAATAATAATTTACGTTAAAGGAAAAAAAAATAATTGAAATAAAGTTTTTCTTCATTTTCTTAACAAAATTATATATGTAATAATTTACGTAGACGTAATTTTCAATACACATGCTTATGACAAAACACAACATGACATCAACATCGCCACTGATTTATCTTGTATATACCGATTTACTCAAATATCTACCTACTCCTAACTACACAAAATGAAGGACTAGAAAAAAAAAATTGGAAATAAAATACCTATATATAAGAATAAAGAAAAAAAAAACAAAAATCACCAACTAATATTATTTCGATAATCAATATTTGCTTATCATTGGCTCCGACACTGTCAATGTATAAATATTATGTGTCAAATATATCATTATTGCGGGTATATAAATTTCACTCATCATTAATGATTAAATATATTTCGATATATAAATAGCTATATAGCCTACACGCTTTTAATAAGCAAAATTACTAAAGAAACAAATTATATTTACTTTGTTATCTATCTAACAGTCACAATATAACCAATTCTCGACTATATCTATCGTACAACATAACATGATTCACAAAATATACTTCAGATATTATTATATGGATACATAATTATTAAATTTATAGTTGTTGTTTGTGGTATTTGATACGTATCGGTTATCACCTGCCAAAAATTATATAGCCTTCAATGGAAATATATGGAAATATATATAAATCTATATAAGACTATAGGCTTTCTCTAAATATGTACCTATATACCTATTTATAGTATTTGCTTTTTGAATTGTGTTATGTATACTATCAGCTAGTGCTTGTTTAATATCAATACATATAATGTTTATACATATATACTATTTGAATCATAAATATTGATAAGAAAACATAATTAATATTTGATGGCATTATAAATATGTATCGAAATAGATAAAATTCGTCTACATTCAAATCGACCCTTGTAAATTTTGACTGAATGAAAATAAAAAATAAAAAATAAAAAAAAACAACAACAACATTCTTCTAAAGCGAATAGTCAAGAAGTCCAATTAATATCATTGAAAGAAATTCTCCAAAATGAATTGATGGGAGAATATACCGATCAGTCAAAATATTAATGCTTTTCACTGTTATTTCTTCATTTTTTGTTTAACTATTAAAATATCATATATTTTTTTTTTACTTTCTTGAATAAATATAGATGGCAGATGGCTGGGTACTACTTACATTTAACTTTTTTCATTATTTTTGTTTAGAAATCATTATAGTTAACATTATATCTGTCGTTACGTAATTTTAATTTAAGTGCGTGATTATATTTTGCCTATAAGATCGATCTATTCATAGAAGCCAAATATATGATTTCTAATTAAAAAAATTATAATTTCAATTGGTAGGTATAGATCTATTGAAATATGGAAAGTCAGTCACTATTCAAATAGATTAAATGAATTGGAATTATTTGCAAATTGCTTTTATATGCTTTCAGGCTACTGCATTTATATCTCTTTTATCTTGTTTAAAGTACAGAAAAAGAGAAAACCATTAAGTTTTTTTTAACAGGAATTTGAATTGGTGAATAATCATTGTGATATACGAAAATATTTTGTCAGAGTTGAAGACATTTAAGTGGATAATACAAACAGTTTTATTGGCGTAATCAGTAAGTCAAGATGCAAAATGCTTCTTGCTTACACAGATTTTTTTTTTATTTAGTGTATTTCTACGTTCGATTATCGTAGGTATATCTTTCTTAAAATAACAAAATAAATATTCTTATTTCACTAGTGTATCAATCAATAGTGGACTCAAATAAGGGTGAATCGTTCATACAAACTTGGTAGGAAGGTGATTCTTGCTTCAGTTTGTCGAGTATTAATATTTTTGAATCTTTTGTCAAACATAGGTAAGTAAGTACCTTTATTTAAATACTTTTTAATTATTTTTGTACTCATACTGAGACTTTTGCTTAAAAGCCAGTCCTCCCCCTGACGAAACTAAAACCATTCGATTATTATTTTTAGATAAATTTAATGTTGTTCTCGAAATCATAAAGTCAGTTGTGAAGTAAAATCAATATTATTTACTGTCGTATTAATATTGCTAATACGCTAATTTAACGCTAACATAATATTCAGACTCTATAATTTTTAATGAGATAAACAAAAGAAATCTAATAAACCAAAAACAGATCTCGAGCCTTGAGATCTTCGGTGTTTCACAGGGATGGATATCGACGCGTCAATTATTAGGTATTGTTGACAATTAATTTGCGCGTCGATTATGTCAAAAATGTCAACAATCAGTCATAAATAGAAATTTAAATTTTTGCGAGTTAAGTTCAAGCATATAACAACGCGAATTTGCATTGCAGGTCGTTTTTTAAAATTTTTAGCCGTTTTCTCTTCTTTTTTTTATATTTGTCTATAGATTTTTCTGATTTGGTGAGATGTCGACATCCTGACGTATCAACAATTGCAATTGTCGACGCGTAAACAATTGAATTGATGACATCGAATTGTCGACACGCACATCCCTGATGTTTTACAATTAAAATCTTCAATTTTTAGCTAAACAAAAACACTTCAATTATATACCATAATCCCATATTAATGTTAAATATTTTCGCTTAAATATTCTTACATATTTTAATTAAATTAAAGATATGTGTGGGTGTTTAATTTCAATTGAAGTGATGCCGAAAAGTACAAGAACAAAATTAAAACCTGCACGAAATTAAAATCACAAAGAAATAAAGACTATATATAGTTTATAGATGTAGGTACCGACGTGCGACTATTTCATACATTAACATTATAAAATAATTAATCAATACATTTTTGGTTTTAATATGATGATGTTTTCTTTTGTTTTTAAGTCAAATATAACTTTCTTGTTTCTGATGTGTAACATTAATTTAATTTTTTCTGTGTTTTATTTTTCGAATCATTAAATAAAAAGTTTTCTTAGCATTAATGGTTTTCTTCTGTAAACGAAAAGGAAAAAAAAAACTGAGTAATTATAAAAGTTTTTCAATGGGCGTTTAGAAAATTATCTTTACATTTTTTTTTTCTTTCGGTTTAGAGAAACATTTTTACTCAAAAAAAAAATAATAATAATAATTAATGGTACCTATAACAAGAGATCGTATAAATCATATTGCTTTATTATTTTAAATGAAAAATAGATAAATTTTTTCTTTTGTTTTGTTTTATGCTACTGAGCAAACTTTTCTTATTCTTTATTTAAATTTATAACAAACAAAATAGTAAAAATAGTTTATCGTTTTGAATAAAAATTCTTATACGGAGTAACTATTCATTTATTTAATTATGGTTCTTCTAGTTTTGGACGAAAATAATATTTATATACGTGCATTGTATTGAAATTTTCTTAAATATGCTTGGGATGTTTATTGTTTCACAGAAAATTATTTTACTCGACGGATATATAAGCAAATTAACACTTCCTCCGATCATAAAACTGATGAAAATTGTATTTAAATTTTAGATATTTTAGAATTTTAATTTTTTTTTTTTTTTGTTGCTATTATTTGTGCGATTTGAATACGCGTTTATATAGGATAAAGCTTTTAATTATGCTTATTCGGTCTAATGAATGAGAATCGATTTATTTGTCATGTACCTACCTTTCTTTATTATAATTTGTGTTTTTGAAAATACAGCATCTAGAGAGTTTTAATGAAATTTTATCAACTATTTGATTAGAGTTTCATGTACTTATATGGAGTGAAGAAGATACAATGATTATATAAACAATACATAAGTGTCTCTTCATCGAATTATATCACTTTTGTATCATTTCAAAGTTTTTTCAGATGACGAAAATGAAATGAAATGAAATAAAAAAAATCGAAAAATTCATAAAGAAAATTTTATTAAAAAAAATATAGTACAAATAGTACAAGTGTCTCATTATTATTATATTTTTTTCACTTTTGTACCATTTGAAAATTTTCTTCGTTTAGATGTATCGAAAAATAGCAATTGGCTCTGACAATTAATAAGATTTCATTAAAAAAAAAAATTCAATCGTTGATTTTAGTAAAAAAAAAAAAAAAAAACAAACGCTGAAACTAACAATATCTATATTTAAACCTGAAACAAGTTAAATTCATGTTAACGCAAACAAAAAGCTATTAAACTAAATAATATTTTTTAACATTCGTTATCGATGGTCTAATTAATAAAGTTAGTATGAACCGAGGTATGAGCTGTGATAAGTGATATAAAGTGCAGCGAAGTGTTAATTGAAATAAAAATTGATTGAATGAAGGCAGAGGTGAGTTGTTTTCTGGTGTAGTAATCAGGAAAGGAAGTTAACTATGTCGTTTGGGTATTAGTAAAAATGTAGCGTAAAACGATAAAACAATTTTGTGTACAGAGTGGACTTACAATATTAAAAATAAAACCAGAATCAATAGATAAATAATGCAGAATTCTGCATTCTGATTAGTTTTATTTTTTCTAATCTGTAAGAAATTGAATATAATTATTGAAAATGAGACGTTTGAGGAAGCAGTTTGTCGTTGTTTTTATTTATTGATAATGTTATATTTGTGTACTTATCTAGCATCTACTATAAACATATCGAATTATTCGCTCAGGTCAACATTACCCCAATACATAACCATCTACCTGTACATTAATCCGATATGAGGTTGATGTTGCGGAATGTATATTGTATACCACTGACTGCACTCTATTTATGCACATAACAAACCATTTAACTGTTACATAATAAACTTAACCTAACGAACGAATGTAAATATAATATTATTATATTAAAACAAAACCATGTGCACGGTGAATGTAGCCTATAACACGGCGATAATATATTTATGTTAAAAAGGTAGATTAATTATAAATGTTTTATAGGAGTACTCTTTCGACTCAATTATATTGATATACCAACTTATTTTTATGAACCTATGCAAGTATCGTATCTACATTAAATAGAAATTAAATTTTATACGGTAGGTAATGTTATATTGGTTACGCACGTTCTACTGTACAACTGAACTAGCAACTATTCTATAAAATTATAGTTTTTATATATGAATCAATCACACAGTGAATGGAAATGTAAAATTTGTGTAATTTATAATTAATTTTATTACAATTTAATATTTCTGTGCATAGCCGAAGGAATCATGTGTTAAATGTTATTTGAAAGCTCATATGCAAACATTATAAATATTATTTGCTAGTAGATACTTATAATTGGTAAAAAAAATATAAAATAAATTTTCGTTTAGCAAATTAATAATTTAATTTTTAATTTTCATATACCTAACTACTTAAATAGCAATAGATATTATATTGCTTGTTTGCAGGCCATACAGGACATATTATTTTATCTTCGAATTTCGGGTTTAAGTTATTCAGGATGTAGCACAATTTTCGTACACACATCATGTTTCTCTAAAATGGTATCTTGATAGTTATTCGGAGGATTAAAGGTGACAATTTCTGAAAAATCCTTTTTTTTTAACATCTTTGCATCCCCAAAAGATTATCAAGATACCATTTTATAACAACATGTTAAATGTAAGAAATTTGCATTACATCCTGAATAACTTAAGTCCGAAGTTTAAAGAAAATTAAATGAACCGTTTATCTTAAAAAAAAATAAGTGTCGAATGTTATATATAAAAAAAAAAAAGAGGATCAAATGATGTGTTGAAATTACTTTTTTAATTCAAGTTCAATTGTTGAAATTTATGGTTTAAATAAAATGAATTAAAGTGCATGCATGGGTCTCTCTCTTTTTTATCGATAAATAAATTTATTTTACCGAATATTAAAAAAAGAAAAAAAAAAACTATTTCAGCATTATTAAGGAACCAACTGCACGCATAGTCTCTTAATTAGATTGTACGAAATACTTACAATAACTTGATACGGCATTTTCATTTTTTTAATCCACGCACACAAGAAAAATTTAAATCAAATCAATAGTTGAATAAATAAAATATAATTTTATATTATTTCTCATTCATTTTCTTTTCTGTTAACATTCAATGAAAAATTTCTACTTTTTTCTACTCGAATTTCAGCATAACATTTTTTTTTTGCAATGAAGAAAATATTTATATTTTGATTAAGGTTTATTTGTCGATTTATTGATCTCCTACCTATATATTATCAATCATTTTATGGAAATCTAGTTTAGTTCTGTATCATCAGTTTGATGTTTCTATAAATATAGATACAAATATAACAGCCGAAGTAAGTACTATTAACGTATTATTGGTAATTTTAGTAAAATATGAGAACAAACATTATATTGATATAAATGGAAGAGAAAGGATACTTATTACATTATATTACATATTTATTTCATATTATTGACATTTATTAGGAATACATTTCTGTATATTAATAGCAACGATGATAGTAAATACGCCCTTAGTGGAGATTTATTGAATAATCATATGATATAAGTGCAATAAGTCAAACTTTTCTTTTTTCATATTTTTTTTTTTTATTGATATATTTATGACAAATATTCATGTAATACATATTGCAAATAAAAAAAAATGATTTTTTCATAACATATCTAGGCTCTAACAGGATATTAATGTAAAGTAAACCAATAGCAGAAACGTCAGATACTAAATATAATCAAAAAAGTTATATTTGCTAAAATATTTTATAATTTTGATAAGCTTATTTGTTGCTTAATTTCAAGAAATATTCTAGTATATGGAAAAATGAAAAAAATACTAAACATTTCATATAAATATACTACAGGTACCTACAATCTACATATTCTTTGTATTCATTGTGTCGCGAATTTAATATTTTCTTTTTTATTCCTTGTAGATGTGGTCAGTTAATTATATATATTTATATATATTTTTTGAAGTAAGTATCTAGAGCTCTTTCTCTAATAATATATAAAATCGAACAAAATAAATAATAGATATAAACTAATTACGTTTTCTTGAAAGTTAAATTATTGAATATAAATGGATGGACTATATATTCATAATTACTTATTACGGATTAAAAAGTAAGATTACCTTTAAAATAAAAATACGACTTATATCGATATCAATCGCAAGACTTTTTTTTAGACTATGAAAATCTTTATAAATTCTAAATTTTAATATATAATAACAATATCCCCGTTACTTACTTCTCCACCAACTTTCAATGAATATCCCATTCCAGCCGGTGCTTTCAATTGCAGCGGACATACAAATCGAAAATTTCTGTGTGATATCATACCACCATTTCCGGGTATATGATGTGGATTATTTCTTCTTCGTGAGTCATCATCAATTACTTTTGTTGGATGAAAACTGCTTGTCGGTGATGGTTCGCTATCACTATTATTTTGTGCAACGCATAATTTTCCAGTACCGTCCTCTGGAAATTTTGAACATTCTAAATTTTCTGGCCAATCTATGCGAAATGTTTTCATAACCGTTTCGCAAACACGTGCACTTTCACATAAACTTCGACACGGCGGTATGGGATGATCCAAAATTGTACATACCGGCACATATAATAAACAAAGGAAAAATTGTAAATCCGGACTACAGCCAACTTTAACTAGTGGAGCAAACTGAAATACTTCATAGCCGGCTTCTTCTTGGCGCGTATGACCAAATAAGTTTGGCATTATAGTCGTATTATATGGAATATTTTTACATATTGATATTGTAATTGGTTCACATTTACCATGCGATGGTAACGATGAAGAAACATCACTTGAAGACATAACATCATTTTGATCTAAAAATTGCTGCAAGCCAAACACTTTATGCATCGATGTAGTTAGTACAAGTGCAACAATAGCAAACAAATACACTGTACTGTTATGATGATGGCACGCCATTGTGTTTGTTTTTTGAATGCGATGTGTATGTGATTGTATGGTAAATAACAAAAAAAATAGCTTTAATCCAAAAATGAAGCTATTTTCTTGACTTAAATACACAAAAATTATATTCACATGGACACTATTAATAAATGCATTATGATTAATTTATATCCAATTAAAATTTTAATTGGTTATTTTCACTTCAATTTATATTCAATTAGTAGACAATATACACAAAAAATATAAATATATTTTCACGAAATTCGGACGCGAACAGTCAACAAATAAACAAACAACTTCAGCAAATAGAATGCGATGTTACCCGCACAAAGCCAAATATCAAACTGACACAATCTGAGTGAGATGACATGAGAATAGAAAAGCTTTATTTAAAAATAAACCCGTTAATGTCAAGTTGTGAATAAATTTGGTGAATATAATAATTGGTGAATTGATAAATGCATTGAACAATAAATAATAAACAGATAAAGTTAAAGTTAATAATAAAAGCTTTCACGGTTTAAAGCCGAACTAATTGATATTTTCCTTAAGTACTTACTTTTCAAAGTATTGTGGATAAAATTTGTAGTTGCAATCGAATTTTCGTAAAAATTTTCAATCATTACAGTAGTACATTTTTAGGGGCTATTATACTTTGACTAGAATTGTACTACATATAAGCACTTATATTGTATTTCTATTCGACTGCAAATGAAAATATAATTGTGCTAAAAGTTATTATTTATTTATACATATATTTAATCAATCAATTAAATGTACAGAGATTATTACCGTTTCATTCCAATAACATTGATTGTAATTATATATAGATAAACTTTGTGCAATACGGTGGGAATAGTATTATACCGCAATACCGAAGAAAGCATTAATCCTTGTTTGGGACCTTTTCCTTGAATTTATTTTAAAATATCATATGAAATGAATTGAAATAACATGTTTTTGTGGGTTATAACATGCTTTGCTAAATATCGAATGACCTTTAAGCCTCAAATACAATGACGTAAGGTTTGTAACGTTTCTAAGAATTTTAACACATACACAACACGTACATCATTTTTTTTGTTGCTGTGCGTGGTCTTCTTTCAATGTAGAGGTTAAAAACGTTACAAAACGTTACAAGAATTTCGATCTGGATTGAAAATATTTTTATCTTTAGTACCTTTTAGAACAATTTTAGGCACTGATGCGATATAAATGATACGTAATTAGTGTGAACTACTTATTTTATAGTATATTATTTTTCTTTGACATATGTTTTGTTGTTGTATTTTCTCACGCAACCTTACAGAACGTTACAAAACCTTACAAAACATTACGTCATTGTAGTTGAGCTAGCATGTAATATTTTTAAGAGAATAACATTTTGCAACTATTGGTTAGTCTACGCCTAGTCTCATATTTTTTTTGTTAGATTTTCAAATCAAATTTGATAAGATATGTTTGTGTTTTGTTACTGGTGTTCCTTCTAAAAAATGTATGTTTAGTATTCTAAACATATTTGGTATAGTATTTATTTATCATTAATTCAATATTAAAGTGTTTATCCGTACATCCCTTCCATGGATACATGCTAACTAGGAAATGTTTCTCAAATACAATAAGAAGGGAACATATTTTTTATGTATTAAATTTATTTTTTTAAGCTAATTTAGAGAAAATTAAAAGAATATTTATTCTTAAAAGGGCATAAATTTGAAATATGCTGGGAAATATTTTTAATATTCAATTAAAAACTAAAACAAATAAATACATTTTGACCATGGTACTTTATTATGTCAGTTCAAAGTGCGACAAAAAAAATATATCCATTAAAAAAAATGAAAAACGAAGATGTAGAGCAACTAACAAAAACTGAAGAACAAGTGTATTAAAATATTAGTGATGCCGCGATGCATAGGTTTGCCGATTCACCGATGCACCGATGAAAGTTGGCCGATTAATCGGCTGACCGATTCACCGGTATTCGCCTTTATTTTTATTTTTACATCACTTTTGAAAGAAAAAAAAAAACAAGTTTTGGTTTGAGAATTTTTTTTTATTTTTTTTTTACCACTTTTACATTCAATTTTTTTAAAAAAAAAAAAAAATAAAAAGGCGAATACCGGTGCATCGACCAATGAATCGGTCCGCCGATTAATCGGCCAACTTGCATCGGTGCATCGGTGAAACTATGAATCAGCTGCCGATTCATCGGGGCATCACTATAAAATATCGAGAGTTAAACACATTTTCAATGACACAAATAAAGAATTCAGTAAAAATAAATGATCTAAAAACAGGTGAATATAAAACAGATATTAGAAGAAATAGAAAAGGATTTTTATCAAAGAAAAAAAAGACATTGTTATTAAAAGATATGACGAAAATTAAATCGAAGGACAATATGAAGTTATGGTATGTTATATTAAATAAAGTTTATTTTATTTTAAAAATGTATTATCAATAATTTACCGGAACATTATTTAAAGACTAAACCAATTATTCTACATTTATGAGATGAGTGTACTTTATTTTTAGTAAGTGCACTAAATAACTAAATAAACTAAACAGGAAAACACTACAACAGTACCATTTTTTTGAAAAAAATTACAATTAAAAAACAAGTAAGCTGTTTAATAAAATAATTAAAAATACACTTTAAAATAGTTTTAAAACAACTATCAATTGAACGCCAAAATGGTTTTCTTTTTATACCGTGTTCAAATTTGTTCAAATTTCCAAAATATTTCTCAAAATAGGCTTTATGCGATGGCACAGATTTACATAAGAATGCATGCATTCATATAATTAACGCAAGTCAGTTTTTGGCACTCGCAGCCAACTCTAGTTGTTAGAAAAATTTCGTGTTTCTAAATGGAATATCTCTTTAATTAGATCATATTTCTCCATTCTGAAAACACTTTGTATCCTTAACTTAATTTAGGTTTCGTCAAGTTTAACCGAGTTGAAGTTTATCAAAAGCTCGGGTTACACGAGTTGAAGCTTACCAATAATATTAAAAACATATCGCATAATATGCAAGTATATGCATCTGGTACTTATATCTCTTAGAAAAAAGATATTCTCAATTTGTATAAAATATTTAGTAGGTACTTATATGTATATATATAATATCTTAAAAATATATATATAATTATACTGTAATAGTAAAGATTTTTAACGGAAATATAATATTTTTGGGCTTTACAATTCTGGAAGAAGTAAGTATGCAGCCACGTAGACTGCAAATAACTCACCACTAAATTTGACAATCGATAAAGCCATTTTTTTTCTATTTTCGCATTATAAAAAGTTACAAATGGCCGGTCGGTAGATTTTTTTTACGCCGCATTATACGTTTTGTAATCAGAGAAAAAAATATAAAATATACAAAATTACATTCGAAATAGTTTTAGTTCATAATAATAAACTATTTATCTACCTAAATAATGGCTGAATACGAAGGAAATGGTGATTTTAATTACAGTGGAGATGGTTCAAGTGATTTCAAACGTGACTTTAAACGCGATGCGGCAGCAGGTTCAATAAAATCCGACGATGAAAATGATGAGGGTCTACCAATTTCAGAAAAAGTCAATGAGTATGTTCGTGAACTGCTAGCGGAGAAAATTAGTATTGATCACAAATATCCAAATGCGGAAAAATTACTTGATTTGGGTAAGTCTCAGCCGATGCGAAATATTTGTTGTTTTTTCGCTTATATCTACACGCCCTTATGGCTACAACCAATTTACATAGACCCGGCGGACTATTATTACATTTTCATTTCTTCCCTATTTTTTAATAATCTCCATTATTTTCTATTCAGAGATGACCAAAGTTCAACAAACTGGTCGGATTCCTCATCGTGATTTAAAATATGTTGATATTTATCGTGAAAAACAGATACGTGTTACAGTAAAAGTGTTAGTTCCAGTAAAAGAACATCCAAAGGTAATCGCAATACTAAAAATATTTAGCACCGATTTATTTTTGGTGTTTTATGATTTATGATTTATTGTTTATTTCAGTTTAATTTTGTGGGTAAATTGCTTGGGCCCAAGGGTAATTCAATGAAACGACTTCAAGAAGAAACAATGTGCAAAATGGCTGTGCTAGGTCGAGGTTCAATGAAAGATCGGAAAAAGGTCATTATTTATTTAATTCATTATCACTATAATTAAAACAATAATTGACAATATATCATTGACGTACCCATTAATGCATTTATAGAAAAGTCTGTAGTGGTTTGTTAAGCAAAACCAAAAGAAAAAAATGGTTACGTCCTTGATCTAATATTGTTTAAATGTAACAACTGTTTTATAGAGTTTTCGATTGTTTATAACGACTCTTTTATTGGTTACATTGGGTACCGGCAGTGAAGTCTCTCAGGCCGGTAAGCTTCAACTCGTGTAACCCACGAATATCGAGTAACCCGAGCTTTTGATAAACTTCAACTCAGTTAAACTTGAC
>JAABKK020020391.1:0-18765 GCA_011634745.2 Catotricha subobsoleta | reverse complement strand
CTTTTAAGCCTCGTAACTTTTGAATGGGTTTACAAAACTTTAATATTTTTTTTTTGTTATTCTCAGGATTAAATTCCGAAACATTTTTCTATAAAAATCAATCCGGTATATCTTCTAAATATTGAGATAAATATTCGGGACTAAACTCAAAAAAATGTCAAAAATCTATTATTATTTGTTTTTTTTTATTTTATTAAAGTTTTGTAAACCCATTTAAAAGTTACGGGGCTTAAAAGATGCAAAAAAGATAAACTTTTGAAAAAATCATCGATTTTCGTCATTTTTTTCGACTTTGAAACCGTATATCTCAAAATATAAGGACCTGACCGGATTGACTTCTATACAAAAAAGTTTCAGAATTTAATCCTGGAAATGAAAGAAAAAACATTTCTAAGTTTTATAAATTCTTTCAAAAGTTACGAAACTTAGAAAATGAAAAAACACAAACACTCAAAATCACAAGTTCAACTGGATTTCGCTGGTGGCTAAAATTAAAAAAATTCGGACCTTAACATTAAAAATAGTCGTTTTAGGTCCAGTCACATCTAAAAATGCTTTTGGAGCTAGAAAATTTTAACCTTTTGGGAAACGAACCACCCTAATGGATATTCCAAATATCTCCCAGCCATTCCACACTTCAAATATGGAATTATGGATGGACGATTAGGAATAATTTTCATGTTTGAAATGATTGGATAAAAATCCATATATGTTCCTCTCTACAACCCCCTAATACATAACAAAGATCTAGACAGCCATCTTGGATGTCTAAAATGGCTTCAAAGCCAAATTTTATCAGAAAATACTGATTTTGGGCAACTTTGTCACCGTTGCGTTCTAGTTCAAATGAGTTTTAATTTTTTCTCAATTGGCCAAATAATTTCATGGTTAAAGTTTGCTAAGGTCAAAACTCGCGGTTTTCGTTCCACCCTAGTGCGACCGACCATTATTGAAAAAAAAACCTTAAGGTATGCAATACATGCAATACGTCGTGAGTTCGTATTGCGCATCCAATGCGTTAGTTTTTCTTTTACATATACATGGTTAGTTTTTAAACATCAGCAGACGGCACTACGATTTCTCTCCATATGCGTTAGACTGTCCCAGAAAAAACACTTTTTTCGAAAAGTTAAGCTCCAAAGTAAGAAAAACAAAATATTATCGAAAAAAAAAATTTTTAGAACTTGTCCCATCGATTTGAAAAACTGAAAATGAGGTGTTTCATTTTTTATGCATTTTCTGGTATATTTACCTCGAAATATCATCCAGGTTCTTATGAATTTCATTAAATTTGATTGTATTAGCTAGGGGAGATCTAAATTATGTTGTAGCATCAAAAATTGTTTTTTTTGTGTGGGCTTGGACGGGGTTATGATGTATAGAGAAAGTTGCGTCTCGAAAAAATAATGGGGGTCCCTAATAGATGTATTTTTCGTAAATTTTACAAAAACACGAAAAAAATATCTTGGTGCATGAAAATGTATTCCCTAAATTATATTATATTTGTACTTTTAAAATAACTTCCAAAGGAAGGTTCTTACAAAAAATACATCTATTAGGGAACCCCATTATTTTTTCGAGACGCAACTTTCTCCATACATCATAACCCCCTCCGAGCTCCCCAAAAAAACTTTTAGTTTAAAAAATTTATAAATAGAATGTACTTTTCGGAACGAAAATCATTACTAAAATGGCCATAACTTTTTCAAATCTTGACCGAATAAATCCATCAAAAAACAAATAGTAAGCTTATTAATATACCTAACGAACGCAAATAGTCTCAAATTTTTCGAAATAAAATATTTTTAAAAATAAAAAATAGTTTAGTGAAAATTTAAGAAAAACGAGGTTTTTTCCCATATATAATACCCTAATTTTTTTTAATTAGAGTATTAATCATACCAATTTCTAATCCTACAACATAATTTAGATCTCCTCTAGCTAATATAATCAAATTTAATGAAATTCATAAGAACCTGGATGATATTTCGAGGTAAATATACCAGAAAATGCATAAAAAATGAAACACCTCGTTTTCAGTTTTTCAAATCGATGGGACGAGTTCTAAAAATTTGTTTAAGAGCTTAGCTTTCCGAAAAAAAAATTTTTTGGGACAGTTTAATAGGCGTGCGTCACAATCATTTTGTGAAGTTGTGAAAAATTGACAAAATATACAACAATTTGTAATGCGTAATTCAATTTATGCATATTAAGTAGGTATATATCTACCACCTACCGTATTATATATTGAAAATTCGTAAATACATATAAGTATGTATTTCAAATTAGTATAAAAATGTATACAATTTAATAAAAAAATTACAGTTTACTTCTCAGTCAAGTAACGTGAGAACCTGTTACGACTGTATAATTGAACTTAGCCTAATTTTATATTTATCTAAATTTATATCAGCATGAAACTGGTTGTGTTCTTGGTGATTATTTCATTTGCCACATCAATTGCTTTAGACCCCGATGTTGTAGAGATTGCGAAAAAAATTCAGTAAGTACAAAATTTATAGAGTGTTGAAAATAGATCGAGGTATGGCTTTTAATTAGGTATCGCGACACGAAAATTTTTGTCATTTTCCTTATTTATTTCATTGTAAATTGTGCAAAAAATCCCGTGTCGCGACTTTCATGTTAAAGGCACAAATTTTGATGTATACACTAAATGTCGAACTTTAGATGTCGAACTTCGTGTATATGTAAATAAAAATTTAATGCAAAGACAAAACAGAGAAAAAACATTTAAGTAGGCAAATTTATGTTCATAGTTGTTCATAGTTGCATGGGCTACTACTGAAAATAGTGCACTGAACATACATTTGCCTACTTTATAATCGTAAGTGTGTGTGTGTGCTTGCTTCGCAATACATGCATAAGATCGACATCTAGTATATACATCAAAATCTGTCATTAAAGGTACTGACACAAATAACATTCATTACGTTCATTACGTTCGATTCGTTGGCATCATTTGCGCTTGTATTAGTGAAGTAAAAAGAAAACTCGTACTAAAAAGGTGAAAAACGGTATTAAACGAACACCGAATTGTACTAAACTCAACGTAATCATCGACAAAATCGTTTCGCGATCGATTTGGTTTTTCGTTTCGGTACCAAAGCAGACAAACATTTTTTCACATGTACACTTGTTGGTGTAACGAAACCAGCATACTGAACGTAATGAACGTCATTGTGGCCATAGATCATGTTTTGACTGAATGTTGTCGTACATCATACGCTAGAGGCAGTAGTAAAGACTGGCAAAATAACATTACTTTTCTCTTTCTGTTTCATTGATTCTATGAAACAAAAACGATTTTCCAGTACACACTAACGACATGAGTGGTCAATACTTAAACTAAAATCCATGATCTATACTGAAAGCATTTTGCGACCGATACTAAAACTAAAACCACGATCAAAGATCGCGATCTATACCCGTAGAAAAAGTGAGAAACATAGAAGGGAGGTGTACTGTTCTAACTGGTGTCTATTTTGGCATTTGGTCAAATTTTAGTTCAGTGGTAACAAAAATTGAAAATGGCTGCTATTTAAAGCTCAGTAAATCAATTCATTTTGCTTAGTAAATATATTAAATGTTCAGTAAAAATCTTAAATGTTCGGTAAAAGGAAAAACGCATTAAAAATTACTTTTAATAATAGATGAACCTAGAGGGGGAACATCAAAGTTAGTAAGAACCTTTTGAAATTATTTGTTGCCATTGAAAATGTGCGCCGAAAATAAATATATTGAAAATTGTTCAGTACTTTTTTATTGGGTTTTCCAAATATTGTTAGTATGAAAATGTTTATACTATTTATTAAAAGAAGTCTTTTCATTATAAAATTTATCTTACAGATAATACTAATAAAATTGCTATTATTTTTTGCAAAAATTGCTTGAACCACCACTGAACTCACTAAATACAGAAAACATCAAAACCGAAATGTCAAATGTAGCCACACGAAAAATCTCAAAAATGCATGAGTGCGAGCAGTACACATCCCTTCTATGTTTGTTACTCTTTCTACGTCTATACCCAGCACTGTTGTTTTTTATTTTATTTTATATTTTTTTGTTTTGGCGGATCACATGTAAATTCTGAAACAGAAATTTAAATATGCAATATCGCTCTATGACAAAATTTAATAAAAAAAAAAATAAAAACTGGAACTAAATATGAAAATTTCAAGGCCATTACAAAATGCAAATTAAGCAATATCTTTAATTTCAATTTTCAAATGTATTTGACTACTCGTTGCTTCTACATTAAAGACTAAGCGGTTAGTAGCAGAACTTTTTATACATTGATTTAAATTTCAACCGTTGATTTGTTATTTATTGGCGAACTGCATGATCACTAGGTGGCGGTAGTTTCTATGTAAACAAAGATGATCAGAAATGTTAAAATACCAAAAAAGATGTACATAACTGTAAAAATCTATTATATTTTTGTAGTTCAACTCTTTACTTGCAGTTCGCCAATACATCACTAGAGCACATTCATTTTTATTCAAGTTTATAATCTCAAATCTCACTTTGGTACCCATATTTTCATAGAATAGTATACTATATAGAGAAGCGTGGTGGCGCTGTTGCTTGTAGCATAACTGACATTTGTGAGGTAAAAGTTCATATAAAAAAAATATTAAATCGGCCATTCTACTTTTTTTTTATGAACTTTACCTCACAAATATCAATTATGTTGATTATATAAATTTACTAACAGCAGTGTCACCCTCTCTCTATAGTAATACTATTTTATACGCGATCTGGATGCCAACTAGGCGGCATCAGTTTCTTTGCAGAAAAAGGTGATCAGTCGTGATCAGTACTGTCAAACGCATAGAAAAGGTGTCGTGAAGTCGTGCACTGTCAAACAACTTTTGCTGATTGGTTGATAATGTAGCTCAAAAGTTAACCATAACCACTAGTAGCGACTCCTTTGGTGCAGATCACGAATTAAGTGTCAAACGTGCTAGCGATGTATAGATGTTTTGGTACAGATAGATTGAAGTTTTAGTTTTAAGATTGTCCACAAAAAGCTCTGTTGCGACAGTCGAGAGACAGTTTTGATAGTTCTTAAATAAAATAAATTAAGGCGGTTACCAACTAATGTGAGATAACCGCCTAATCCAAAGACAATATAGTACATAGACCATGCGTGGTGGCGCTGCTCGTATGTATTTGAGCAACAACAACATAACGCATATATTTGTATGAAAACCTATATCTTCTTTTGAACGCCATATTGATTTTCATGTTAAATTGCATGTGATCTATCAGCTGATAGGTTTTTTATCTTCCGTCGCACAATGCGCCACCACGCATGGTCTATGTACTACATTGTCTTTGGCCTAATCAAATGTAATTTTTCCCGTGTCGCGACATATAGCCGTCTGATGACGAAACTGAAAACTAAACACCAAACCTCAATCTATTTAAGACTGAGCGCTTATCGAAACTTTACTGACATATATATTGAACATTCTACGTATTTTTAGTCTTCGGACTAGGTTTTGAATGCACTATTCCATAGTTGGACTCTTATAAATAGACTACTTATATTTAATTTCTTATTATATTCAACTAATTTCAGTACATTTTGTTTTCTAGACCGAAACCATCATCTTCAAAAGATGATTATGATTCAAAGTAAGTAAATGGCGACAAATAAATTGACCAGTAAGTCAATTCATTTTGTTCAGGAAATAAATTAAATTTACAGGAAAAAAATAGATGTTGACCAGTAAATAGAAGAAATAATCAATGAAAATTATTAATAGTTCAGCAAATAAATCATTATATCCAGTAAAAAAAATTAAATGTTCTGCTAAAACTTTAAATCTTTAGTATTTAAATAAATTAAAATTCTCAGCACCCATGCATGGGTAAGGTATCTTTTCATATCATATATTTAGCTCTTCAAAATTGATGAGAAGAATATATGATACGTTACTCCTCTTGCAATCTGCATGCATGCAGAGTAAGGCATCATTCATTATGTAATGAAAGACGCATAGACGTTGGCCAAACTATGTTTCCGCCAGACGTTGCGTCGTATGATTCAAGTATTAAAATGCATTTAAACTCGATTTTTCAATCCTGAATATCTCGAATATGGGCACAAATTTGATCATTCAGTAATCTTGGGGCCAAGACCTCTCAGAATTGCTATATGCTTTCCTTCGCGGCGGATCCATCGACCACAGTGTAATTATTTATATATTTATTTGAATAGATGAACATCATGACGAAAAAAGCGCGACAAAAAAAAGATTTAAAATAGAGTACTTAATTACAATGATTAATCCAATAACGAACGCTATGAAAAACAACGGCAAGTGGTTTTATCTGCCTAGTGACTATCTCCCCAAAGAAAAAGTGTATTTTCTCCCCAAAAAAGTCAATTAATTCCCCACAGTAAAAGTCAATTTACTCCCCAAAAAGTTAAATACTTTCCCCGAAACAAAAGTTAATTAACTCAATTAAGATCCTGTAACTCACCAAAAGTAGTCCAATTAACAACAACAGTGGCAGGATCATCAAAATTGGTTAATCAAAAGCTATGATTTTTCAAAAATTAAAAATATTTTTTCTTAGATTTAACTGTTATTTGTCAAATTATTGCTGATTCCATTAAATAATGTATATTTTAATATTATTTTAATCAGATTCCAAAAACTATTATCAAAGTAAGTTAAAATTAAAATTGTAATTTTAATATTAATGCATTATGGATCGTGGTTTTAGTTTTAGTATTGGCCGCTAAATGTTTAACATGACAATCGCGATACGGGATTTATTGCACAATTTCCAATGGAATAAATATGGAAAATAATTAAATTTCCGTGTCGCGACCATTACAATGTTGGTAAAACTCATAATTAAGAGCCAAACCTTGATAACATAAATAGTGGAGACAATGAAGATTAAAAAAAGGCCTTTTTCACAACTAATTCCCATAAGCAAGCCGATTTGCATATGTGTAGTGGCGCAGTGGGTGTTGGTGTAAGTGTTTTTCTGAAGGTCTCCGGAAATCGGAGGTCTGCAACGAAAGTTATGGCAGCCATCTTGCATTTGGGTTAAAAATAAATATCTCAGCCCTAAAACTGGAACCAAATTTTTCAGAAAATACCTTAAAAAGCCTAAAACGTCAAAAACAACAAAATTCGGCATCATTTAGTATAATGATCACCAATAAACCCTGAGAAAGACTTAACCCTGAGAAAGACTTAAGTTTAAAAGTCAAAATAAAGAAGAAATTTAAAACCAATTATTTTTTTTTCATTTTTTATAAAAACAAAGTAAGTGCCTACTTATAACATAAGAATTAAATAACACAAATTTAAAATCTTTGGGAATTGTAGTGCCAGTGTTACAAAGTACATATTTTTAGATACGTTAAATTTAGTTTCTATTTTTTTAATTTTTTGTTTCCGTCCCTTACAAAACATAAAATTTACATTTAAATATATATTACAGGTACGAGGATAGTATCAAAACAAGTGTTAATGAACGTCTTGCAAGGTTACCTTGTAAGCAGCAAATCGAAGCAATTCAACAAAATATTATTGGAAAAAATAGAGAAGCATTTGTTGCTAAATATAAAAATGAGTAATTTAAATTAATTCTATTAATTAGTTATTAACAATCTAGGTTCTAGGAGAAATTTATAAGAAAAATTATTGGCAGATTGAGAAAAAGTAGTAGGAACAGAAAGCTCCGCGAAGGAACAAACACATATGTCCTTAATATTGAATGGACTAAGAATCCATCAACTTTCAATTTAATCTTAAAAATAATAAACAATTATTTATGTATAAGGATTGATTAACATGAGAATTTATTTGATTTACAGGTTAAAACAGAAAAGTATTACGGCGAAAATATCTGAAAAACTCAGCAATAATTTAGTTGGCCAATTGTTTGAAATAGAGTTTTTTGACATGTGAGCTCTTCAATTATATTTATTTTATGTTGAACACCCCTAACATTTATGTTTTCAAGTTTTCCAAAGAGTAATGTGGATAACATTATATTACCATTAATTACCGTGTTATAATTTTGGAATACTTTAAATATATTGATGAAAATTGAACCAAATTATATATATATGAGATTCGTGAATGTTATTAAAAAAGTCTTTAACCAAATTTGTTTTGAAAAAAGATACAATTACCGACATTTAATGCTATATGAATCATCAATATCAACCGACATTTACTATTTTTACGGGGGTGATTAAAATTAAAACTCTTTTTTTTTCATATGAATTTTTTTTTTTTAAATGAAGAAATTTTTTCTTATTTAAGAAAAAAAAAACTCTTCTACAAATTGTTGCAAATGATCAGGTGATCATTTTATTGTCTGGACGTTTTTCGATTAAGAGCTATCTTCAGTCAATTGATCAAAAAAAAAAATTTTTTTTAATGCGATATAAAATTTTCATTTTTGATCAATAGACTAGACTAGACTCACTCTAGTCATTTGCAACAATTTGTAAAAGAACTTTTTTTTTTTTTAAATAAAATTTTTTTCTTCATATAAAAAAATAAAAATATTCATAGCCCCGTAAAAATAGTAAATGTCGGTTGATATTGATGATCCATAGCGTTAAATGTCGGTAATTGTATTTTTTTTTTTCAAAATAAATTTGATTAAAGACTTTACTTTTTCATTTTTTACTATTTTTTTGAGTTCGATTAATGACAAAAGATGATACCAAATTGACCAAATTTAACCTAAAAATCGCCATAAAATTCGATAAATGCATTTTTTTCACTCATTTTTCTGCTAGATATTAAGTATACCATTCATTTTAAGTGTTTTAATTAAAAACACATTCATTTAATAACTTTGATAAGACCTTACTATATATTAATCGATTAATGTATCAATATGTGAATTTGGGAAATCTTGAAACTATTTATTTGAATGATCGTCACAGTGGCGGACTGGCCTATATGGAAAAATAGGCAAAGCCCGCATTTGCTGGCTGCTTTTCTATAAAGAAAAAATCTTTTAGTCGGCCGGCAAAAGAAAGACTCCGATGATCGAATGTCTTGTTTATTATAATTCACATTCACGATCAAATTATCCAAAAAATACATTTTAAATATTGTGTTTTCTAGTTTTTTTATGTATTCTTCTCATTATTTAATTTATAATTGATCCGTTTTTGTTCTAAACGATATTTTCAGACTAACTGAAACGTAAGTGCTCACAATAGTAAAAATAAATAATTTTTCAAAATAATTAATGATTTAAATTCCTTTTGCTGCTGCATTTAATGAACTAATAAAAAATTTGCATGAAATTTATAAACACAATATCTTAGATTTTGGACATTCCCAAATTATTCAGAGTATGGAGAGAACAAAGAACCTATGTTTCAGGCACTAACCGATGATATCAACAACATTCGAAATAATTCAAGAAAAGAATACATAGACATATATATGACGGAGTAAGGTTCAATAATAAAAAAAAACAAACAAAATCACTAAATTTATCAATCAAATCTTTCCAACAAACATTACAATCCACAAAACTTTTACTTTCAGAGATTTATTATAAAATTAAATTATTTTACCACAGGTTAAAAAGATTAATTAAAAATACCAACCATATCGAACCAACTTTACAATTCAAAAATAAGGCCCTTAAAAAAATGTTTAAGATAATGTTTGAAAAAATGTAAGTAACATACTCAATAATGAAATAAAGAATCAATCAAGCTGAATTTAAACAAAACAAAAAAAAAAAAAGCATCAATGGTTTTACAAAATTGGTTAATATTGAAACGATGCGCCCAACAACTATAGAGGCCATAGAGAATCTTATCTTTTATTTGATCGATAGAATAGGATATGTATTTACTGACCCTATTGACCATTTGCTTAGAAATTTCATTGGATTCTCCAATATCGCGTAGAAATAGTGGATTGGAATTCCAATGGAATTCTGATGGGAATTTGCATTGAATTATGTTCACTTTTGTACCAATGTTTTAATTTGAAAATAATTATGAGAAGTACCTACCTTACCTATATATGTATAATTTCCAAAGTATGATTCTTTTCCTAACATTTTTCCAGACTTATTATTTACCCGCACTCAATGTCCATGCGTTTATCGTAACTATTATTGGACTACTTTCCAAGTGCTTTTCTAAAAAAAATCTTTTAATATAATGCTATAGAATTATTTACAATATTCAGTAAATAGTTTTCCACGCATTTTCACGTGTCAAAAGTCAAACGAATATCATTTTCATCGTTAAATTTAAAATCTGCATGACAATATAGTAACAATTTCTTGTCGATATAATTATTATTTAAAGAAAATTAATAATTCTTTGGTACCAATGGAAAAATTTATCTTTATTTTTTTCCGGCATCCTTTAACCGATTTTCATTTGCTATATATTTTTTTCTCATTTAAAGTACATAATAACATTTTTCATACATAATTTTCATTCAATTTGTCAAAATTAAATTCAAAAATCAAAATGCATTTTCTGAAAAGCCAAAAAATTCTATACAGCATTTATTTATTACAGGATTTACCAAGTCCGAAATTGTTCCAATATGCGTACCAATTGAAAATATTTTCATTTTTTTCCAAATTAAAAATTAAACTGGTTTTCTTTCTTACGTATTTCTTACAAGAATGTTGGAAAATTGTTTGGAAATGTGCCAAATCAATTCCAATATCTAAATTTTTCTCAAATTATTTTCAACATCATGTGGAAATGGAATTGGACATGTTCCATGTCAATAAACCAATAATTTGTATACGCGTACATCTTGAACATTTTTTTACTCAAACTCGCCTTTTTTTGGACTTTTGGCACACCAATTAACAAACGCCTCATCACGCAGTCCTTCTCTTAATTTTCAATACTTGATACATGTCATTCAACATTGTGTGAGATCATTAATTTGGTTATTTTCTGCGCATTATATGCAAAGTGTGAAGGCTAGACAGAGAAAAAACATAGAAAAACTGGCGCATATGCCGCCATGTTTATCACATTAAGTTGAACGGCATGTACATACAATACAACGGCTACATATGTCCGGCAGTCTAATAATTACTCCTAGCTATGGGATTTAAAGGAAACTAGATTGAATTAGTTTGATTTTTTTAAGGTTAAAAATTTGATTATGGGCGAAGCCCAATTAAACTCCTAGCAACATCGACGTGAAGCTGCACGACTAAGATGTGCTGAGTTGAGAGCTTCGGCAGCATTATGTTACACCTGTAGCCATTTTTTCAATCGAACAATAGTTTAGTAAATATCTTCAAGACGGCGTTTGACGTACAGTCGCACAATGCCTACCGATGAATATAAAGTCGTTATTCGAGCACATAAAAGACCTAACGCCCTTTGAAATCATCACCCTGAATATGATTCATGAATCTTGTGGACCATTAAATCCTATAATTTATCCTGCGTGAGAGATAACCGTTTTTTCGTGTTTAAACTCTTAATAATGGATAAATGATATTCTTGTTTTGAATTAATTGGAAGATAAAATAAAACTATAATTAATTTAGAACAAAATCAAACCATTAATATTTCTTTACTTTTTATCGTTTGCAGAATACCAGGAAAATTTGATACAGAGATTAATAAGATAGCGTAAGTTATACAACAAAACAAAATGCTCCTGCTATTTTAATTTCGTACGTTCTCGTATCAGAGAACATTGCGCAAGTGCATACGAACACTCTATATTAACTAAAAATGTTGAAGGATTCGCGGTATAGATCACGTTTTGACTGAATGTTTTCGTACATCATACGCTATAGGCGGTAGTGAAGACTGGCAAAATAACATTACTTTTCTCTTTCTGCTTCACTGATTTTATGAAACAAAAACGATTTTGTCAGTACACACTAACGACATGAGTGGTCAATACTTTAACTAAAACTTACGATCTATATCGGTTACACAATTGTAATTGAGAAACGCCTGCTATGCGCTCGTACAGACAGACGCATTGTGCCCCGAATACCGTTGTATTTATTTTTCTTCTCCACTGAATTATGATTCGTTATCGCAACGCAAGATTTTTAACGTATTATATATGTATTCAAACTATTCATAGTTGTTTACAAAAGTGTTTGATAATCTATTTAATATCTAGGTTTCCTTTGTCAAAAAAGGACTGAGATTCGCTTGAAGCTCTTTTTCTGAAAAAGGCTTTAGCGCAAATATTATGATCTACCGTGGGTAGACGGACAATTTGATTTTTTTAGTCCAGAGGACTGAGATGCGCCGGCACAGGCACAGTTCAACTCAAGTACGACTCAAGCGCGTTGTGAAAAATGGTCAGGCATATTGTAGGTATTTTTACCCGTCATAAAACGCGATACAAGTCGGGTGTATGGTGGATAATGGCCAAGCGCAACTGTTCAGGCACATTGTAGGCATTTTTGTGCGATTTGTGCCGCACAAATAAGTGCAATTTATGCCCGAAAATTTTGATTGCAATGCGCCTGAACAGCTGCAGCTGACCATTGTCCACCATACGCCCGACTATGAGACTTGAGTTGGATCGCGTCTGACCCAATTTTTGCTCCTAATCATTTCATTTTCAAGCTAAAATTATCAATTTGTTTGACGGGAAAGACACCATTCAAAACTCTGATTTGTGTTGATTTAAAACAATTTTTCATTTACTTTTTAGACTAGAGGCCAGCAAAGTAAATGGCAAATATAAGCATTGTAACGCAAAATTTATCCAGAGAAAATTTTTCTCCTATCCTTTGACGTACAAAATGTACGTTTGGTGGAGATTTATTGGGTAAAACATTTATTTTGTATATTTTGTATGTTCTAATTTTAAAAATAAAACTAAATTATTTGCGAATGATATGCGGCCTTAACTTATTGCACGATACTTTGGTGATTTTTTGGTTGGTTATGTAATTATCCAACTAGCAAGAATCAGTTGTACTCGTAGAAAGAGTAACAAACATAGAAGGGAGGTGTACGGACTCGCACTCACGCAATTTTTAAATTTTTCATGTCGCTACATTTGACATTTCGGTTTGTTTAAGTTCAGTGGTCGCTCAAGAAATTTGTGCAAAAAACAATAACCAGCTTATTACTATCTGTGTGATAAATTTTATAATGAAGAGACTTATTTTAATAAATATAAACTTTTCCATATTAACAATATTTCAATAAGTAACCTACCTAAAAAGTACCTACTAAACGATTTGTAGAACGCGCAATCCGTCTTTAAACCGACATAGAACCAAAATAGAACGGTTCTGGAACCAATATTCAAAGTTCCAGAATGGTTCTCAAGAAAAAAATTGTTTATTGGGTTAGTGACAAATTTACTTCAGCATTATACTTTCCAAAGTCAACGTCAATTAAACGAATATTTCTATTATTCAGTTTTATTTTATATTCGACTATCACAAAAAGAAGAAATCAATGCTAAATTTATTTATTTTTTGTTTTCCGAAATTAGTTATCAGGAAACAAAAAAAATGAATGATTTGTTTTTAGAAGATTGTGTAAAAATGTAAGCTATCATCAACTTTCTAATTATCTTCTTTTCATTTGAAATTCTCTGTCATCATCAGGGATGGGAAAGTATATTCTTGTACTTCCTCGAATTTGTACTTCAGTGCCATTTTCAGAGTACTAATACTGAAATTTTTTATTTAAGTACGATTTTTGAAAGTACTGTATTGGGCAAAAAGTACTTCAGTACAATATTTGAAACTACTTAGAATGGCTACATTGTACTATGCACATAATGAAAACGTTCCATTTTCAGCCAATCTCCTAATAATTAAAATTTTCCTTACTCATTCTTTATTTATACAAATTTCCAGCATTTTTGATGCCGAGGTTAGCGTGTAAGTACTGCAACATCATCGTTTTCATACTGTACAACTCATTTTATAATATGTTTATTAATGAGAATGCAGTGCTGAAATACAAAAAACTTAAATTATAAATTAAACAGTTTCAGCCATGTTGACGTAAAAGCAACAGTTCCAGACCTTGAACTAATTACAGTAGGAGAGCAAAAGCAATACGCTGAATTTAAAGAAATAGCTACTGTATGTCTGAGAGCTCCAGATGAGATAAAATATAAACTATATGACAAATATTTCGAATGGTGAGTAATTGACAAATGATTATAATGAATGGCATTTGATTTTATGCCAAATTAACGATAAATTACAAAGTATTTTTACTTCATTTGAATATCATTAAAAACAAGCTACCAATGGACTGGTTCCACATGGCTTCATTTTTGTTAGGAATGACACCAAAAGACGCAGAATTTTATTCTCTTCGAAATATATATAGCTTTTAATTTCAATCCGTTCGATTATTTTATCTTTTAATTAATTTTTATTTTGCTCCTTTTTCTTATTAACTAAGCGTTAAAAAAAAGTACTCATGTTCAATGTCAATTTTTCTCAGGACTGATTTGACGGATTTTAATCATTTTATTTGGCTTTTTCTCAGAATTGGGTGTACGAACAAAAATGTTCCACCCACCGTTGGATGAGGATTGGCCGTCTCTTAAAAAAAAATATATGTTTTGATTTTGATCTGTTTTATTTTTCGGTCCAAAAAATTAAAAAAAAAAACGATTTTTTGTGTAAATTTTTATTTTATAAATTCGATCAAATATGATGAAAAATTTCAGAAAAACAAGTTTTTTGATAAAGTCAACTTTGAGGGCTTTCATACAAAAGAAAAATTGCTCATTTTCAGGGATTTTGATAATTGAGCCACCGTTAGATGCAGAATTTAGTCGACATCAAAATATTTAGGTTTGGGTCTTGGGTTTTTTGAAACGTCGGGTCGTAAAATCAACAAACCAATTTTTCGAACTGAAAACCAAAACTGATCATAACCATAACCCATATATTTTGTCACAAATCCGATTCTGCGTCCAACGGTAGGTCATCAAAATCCGTTCAGCAAAACTGATCACAACCATAACCCATATATTTTCTCACAAATCCGATTCTGCGTCCAACAGTAGGTCATCAAAATCCGTTCAGCAAATCCTGAGAAAAAACGAAAAGAAAATGAGCCAGAAAAAATCGGATTGAATTGAAAAGCTATATAATTTGAAGAGAATGAAATTCTAAATCTTTTGATGACATTCTTAACAAAAATGAAGTCGTGTATCAAACCAATCCAGCTTGTTTTAGTATAAGCTTTTATTTTATTGCATTTTTTCATCAAATCTCATTTCGCTAACTTCAATTTCCTTGTGGTCTGGTTAATCTTAAACCAATATTGGCACCAAATTTTGGATAGATTTAATAAAAACAGTGAATCAGACCGAACCGCCGCCTATTTTGGACTGAACCGAACCATCAGGAACGGTTCGGTAACTTTGAATCAAACCGTGGCGGTTCACAAATTTTTAGAAGGGGTTGATTCACTGAATAAAAAACCAATCAAAGAATTTTAGAAAGTACATAAATATATTTGAAAGTTACCAAAACTTTTACCCGGTTCACACTATTAAATTAATACACCTATGACTGTGACAGTATTTAAATATTATCCGCAAAAATTTCAGTGTTCAAAGTAACAAATGCTTTAGACAAACACTGGTTGGTCATTATGAGAAAATGTGAGTATTCAAATGTCGAATTTTAAAATTTGTTTTCCAAGATTTGTGGTAAACTTGAATCAAAATGAAACTCTTTCAATTTCAGGATATCGTTCAGCAATACAATTATTCAAAAGTATGTATAATAAGATTTAATTTCCATAAAACAAAATTTAATACATGCAATGCATATTGCACAGAGTACGGGTTTCGTTTACCACAATGGGGATGAAGGAAAAAAAAAATTGAAGAAAAGGAGTTCCGTGTTGCGCCGGTATTCTTTTTGTGACATTTATTTATCCATTACCATCGCAACACGGAATTGTTTTTCTTTTACTTTTCAATCTATTTTCCGGAACAGCGTAAACAAAAATTATATAACTCACTTTGGCCGAGTTACTTGCGTCACTTTTACACTGTAAGGGGGTTTTTGTCGGATTAATATTCACACCCATATAATTTTCGAATTAATAGGTACTGATATTTGTCAATCGTTGATGTCATAACATCACGTTCTATACATTTACTTATACTATGCAAATTATACTCTTTAATAAAGTAGTCATTAATCTTGGACTGCTTCACAGTCTTCATAAAAATAATATGATTTAAATTCTTTACATTAGTTTTTTTTTTTATAAAAAATCAACTTCCCCTTTTTTTGAAGCAAATTTTTCTACATTTTCAATGCTTTTCAGTTTATTTTGTCCCGATTTTTACTTCATTTTTGAGAAATTTGGAAAATTTGAAAAAAATCAAGTATTGGTTTGATAAATTTTTGACGGATTTTTTTGGTCGAGATACCAAAAGACGCGGAATTTTTTTTTCTTCAAAAAAATATTATTTTTTTTTGGACTGTTTCGATTTTGCATCGTGGCACCCAATTTTCTTTTTTTTTTGCACTTTTTTTACATATTGAGCTGGAACTCGGGTGTGGCCAGACGGATCTTAATGGTCAATATACCAAAAAGACGCAGAATTAAATTTCTGTGAAAATATATGTACTGGCCTTTTTTTTTGAACCTAGAATTTTTTTTTTTTTTTTTAATTTCTTACAAAAATGAAGTCGTGTACCAATTAATTGGCAGCTTGTTTTTTTTAAAAGTGCGCATACCATTTATTTTTGGTTCGACACATTATCATTTTAAATAATTAATTTTTTACTTACAGAATTCATTTCGATAATCAAAAATGCAAACAAAGTATTGTAAATGTTAAAGAAAGTCATGTTACCGAAGAACTGTTTTGTTCAGCCAGTTTTATTCACAGTATAAAAGACCTTGATTTCACGACAACTGTTTATTTGGGCGTAGCTTATCAGAGGTAAGTATCCTGGACGGAAATTACCGTCAAATGGATTATCAATATACTATTAAATACCATCAAACCATTAATAATGTATTAATTATTATTAAATATACCATTTAATAGCGTCAGTTCATTAATATTATCAACTTGCCATTTAAAACTATCAAAACAAAATACTATAGTAATATATAAATGCTTAAAATCACATTTGATGGTGTTTTATGGTAATTTGATATTACTCTGGTAGTTGATAAATATCGTTAGAAAATATTAAATTATCATCCAAAACCGTCGAAAATTATTTTTATAAAAATGATAGTTCGCGATCGCAAAGCATTTATTTTATTTATAAGAACTCAGGTAATTTTGTATTTTCTTATCAACTTTCAGTTGGACCTGATACTAAGTGTTCTTCGATAGTAGTGCTAGTTGGCTTGGTGGTAAAACTTGTCCGTCTCATTGCCTGCATGCAATGAAGCTAAATAATAGAATATATTATTGTATTCTAATATTTTGCTAGAAATATCTAAATATCTTTAATATATACCATTAAAAACTGTCTTTTAAATTACCATTAAATACCATTAAAATTCAACTGTATTTGATGATATTTAATATGGTATATCGTCAACTTGATTGTCACCAGTTGACGGTATGCATTAGGCTGGTGCGAAAAACAAAAAAAAAATCGAATATCAATAGGGACTAGGTGTCAAAACATGCAAATGGAGAAAATAAAAATTTTGGTATATTTTTTTTTGGGTTAACTTTAGTTCCCGCACAAATTCCCAGGGGGTTAAATAGAGACCACTGTTGTGTTTCCACTTTGGGATCAATAAGTCATTGACGTTGTTTAGTAAGAGCTTTGTGATGTATTAGGTTTAATAGAGGGATAATTTACGAAAAGAATAAGCCCAAAATAAAGCAGATCGGATACTAAAGGCGGCCTTATGTATTAAAACCTTTTACTTTTTTTGGATTATTCTAACATTTTTTACTTTATTTTGATTCACAATGCTAGAATAATCCAAAAAAACGAAAATGTTTTATACATAAGCCAGTCGGTATCCGATCTGTTTCATTTTGGGCTCATTCTCTTTGTAATTAAACCCTCTATTAAACATAGTATATCACAAAGCTCTCACTTATTGATCTCAAAGCGGAAACACAACAGTGGTCCCCATTTAACCCTCTGGGCATTTGTGGGAACTAAAGTTAACCCAAATAAAATATACCCAACATATTTTTACTCCATTCGCATGTTTTGACACCTAGTCGCTATTGATTTTCGATTTTTTTTTGTTTTTTGCACCAGCCTAGTATTCATGTAATACCGTCAACTTTTATTGTCAAAATACCATTTAATACCATTACTGACGGGTTATTAATGGTACATTTCCATCCGGGATATAGTACATGAAATTCGCATAATTAATTCAATTGTTTCTCCATGACATCGTCTACCATTATTTTCTGAATTGCATTTGATCATATGGAAGTACTTGAAAAAGAAAAAAAAACCCAAGGGAAAAACCAAGCTGCCCATTAATTTGATATACTACTTTATTTCTGTTATATTAAAAACCATTCTATAAATTTAAATTCTATAAACTTTTTCATATTTTACGAACGGTAAAATACATAAATTTTCTATAACAAAACTATTTTTCACATCTTAGAAAAATCTTCCACATTTTTTTTTTTTTTTTTTTTTTTTTATTTTATTTATTTATCATTTATTCATTTTTTTTTGTTACAATTGTAATAACAAATTAGGTATTTTTATGAGTTATAATCAAAGATTTTTCAGCAGTATTAGAATATTTAG
>JAABKK020020369.1:0-18787 GCA_011634745.2 Catotricha subobsoleta | reverse complement strand
TCAGCTGATAGGTTTTTTATCTTCTGTCGCACAATGCGCCACCACGCATGGTCTATGTACTACATTGTCTTTGGTTATATAAAATAATAAAATAATTAGATCTGTTATCATTTTTAGCGCTAGGCGAAATGTGACACATATTTCTATACATCAATTCCATATGAAAAAAAAAATCAAAATCATGGAAAACTTATATTTAACCCTATCAATTTCAATTTTTTTTTTTATTAATTTAAAAAGTATTGATACAAAACTGATCTACTATTATTACTACTACTACTTTGTAGTAGCCTTCGAAAATACGATTATATTACGAAATGGAATATGTATTACGAAAATATTACTCTATCTAAGGTCTTATATTATATTGGTCTGTTTTCTGTTATCTATTTAACACGCATGCTTATTCTAAATAATATTATTTCAATGATACTGGCTAATCGATATTGCAATCAATTTTTAAAAAAGTATTTCAATAGGTAAGTATATATTTTCAGAGATTCCATAAACTTATCTAACAGTGTCTAAGCACTTTGATTTCTGCAAGTACCTAAATGTTAAAATACAATTGAAAGTTTGAAAATATGATAATAATTGATAGCATAACGACATTATGCACTGATTGTGTTGATGTCTAGTTATATAAGTACTTATAATAATAATTATTATAGTAAAATTATTCATCGACAATTAGTGAACTCAATTAATAATAGCATTTAAATGTTATCAAGCTAATAATACTATAGTATAAAATTTTAGATTTAAAAAATCTTAATAGAAATTGTACTCAATGACAAGAAGAAGAATGTTAGAATAAGTCATAAGTATCATATTGTAATAGTCTGATCGAAAATATGAATATGAATAGAAAATGTATAAAAGATCAAATGTAAAAATTTGAATTTGCTTGAAAAAAATAATAAAATATATATGAGTATTATATAAAGCAATGGCTGGAAAGTCTATTTAGTATACAGAATATTCTTATAAATAATTTTGAATGAATTTAGCATAAATTTGGCAAAATATCAAATTTAACGCGCACACTAAAGTAAAGTCAATTTATACGTAATGGAAACGTAAGCGTTTTAAGATTTTATATATATATTTTTTTTTATTTTTCATGGTTTTAAATAATACGTGATGCGTTTTCAATATTTACTGAGCTCTTCGTATTCATAATCGATATTAAGGCGTAAGTATGCGTGAAATATACCTCAACCGACCACCAAAATATATACAATTATACAAAATATGTACTTATAAAATGCAATTGTATAAGAGGATTCAACGCAATGAGTCATAAAGTAAACATTACAGTGACGTGAACATAAATAATATAGGTAATATATAGCCACCGAAGGTTGAAAAAAGTGTTGGTGTAAATGAAATGCAATTTAATACACTGTTAGTTTTAAAAGACCGTAAATTTACTTGAATGATGCGTCCGTTTACTAAATTTTAATTATTAATAATTATAGATTTGGTTTACAATCCTCCGATAAATTTATTTGGTGACAGTTAATATCATTGTGGAGAACTGATGTATAATTAAAGATTAATTCAGATGTTAATACATATTAATTCTAAGATTAGATTAATAGCAAATAAAATTTATTCTGCAAAATTTGGCGCAAAATTAATTTCTTAATTTTTTTTTGGTAGTTACATTCTATAAATAATAAATAATAATTAATTTCAATTAGCAAACCAAATAATTAAAAATTATTATTTCTGTTTTATTTTTTAACATTATATGTTAATGTTACGATCTGAGTTTTTATTGCGCATTAAGTCTTTTCAGATTACCATACCCCCCATAATATTACCTTAAAAAATAAAAAAGGATTTGGTGCAAATTTGTATATATCATATTTACCAAAACGGAACCCTAAAAAAATATTGTATAACTGGGTCCTACTAATTTTTAACCACGAATCTTATATTTATATAATATTATACGCCTCCAATGTCCCCCCCCGCCCAAGAATTTTTCTTCAAAACTAAATTTATACTTATACTTACTTGAAAATAATTAAATTATTAATAAAATTTTAAAGGTTTTTGGGGGATATCGGACGGGTTTTGTATTATATAAATTTTTATACGTAGGTAATATTAATTTTTATAATACAATTATCTTTTCAAAAACTTTTAATATTATAATACAATAAAATAAAATGAAATATAATAGAGACTGTAAGTTAAGGTGAAATTATTTGTTATAATTTTTTTTTAATATTACCTTAGTTTATACCGGCACAAAATAGCTACTAGAATTATTATAAGATCTTCAATCGACAAATTTCACATTACGGAAAATCTTAGTTTCATCGTTGGCTGCACACATCATTTTACATTTAATAAAAGCTTTACTTTATTTAATTCTGTCACATAACTACCTACTTATTTCAAAATACTAATGGACGTGTTCCATATCAAACCAATCAGCCAAAAACCCGACCACCTCCGATTTTGATGCAAATTTGTTTAGTTTTAATGTTTTAAAAGATAAAGTTTTCGGCATATTTTTTTTTTTGGTTATTATTACCGTTGCACCAAATGGTCAAAATATTGACAAAAATCGTTGTGGATCAAATTTTGAAAAATCATAATTCGAGAACCACTTGAGGTTGACCGATGTTATTGGCAGGAGCTCAATTCCTGAATCACTCGTAAAGATCCGCATGCGGAACTGTTCATGTCGTTTCGTACCGTAAGATCAACTTATGTTAAATTACATCGTGTCTTCTTCGTGCACTAGCATGCGACTAAATCGCATGAATACCATTCGTAACTTATCAAAATGTTCCGCTTGCATTGACCCACTCGTTTTAATTCGCACGATATTCATTCGATTTAGTAGTATGTTAGAGTATGAAGAAGACACGAAACAAATAATATTAATCGCATTGTACTGAATCGCTTGCACGAGAGAGTACGAACAGTTCCGCATGCGAATATTTACGAGTGATTCAGGAATTGAGCCCCAGGTTAGCCAAAAAAATGAAAATGATGAAAAACCATTTTTGGAGAATTCATTACTAGAACTAAAACAAATGTGCAAATTTTCATCAAAGTCGGAGGTGGTCGGGTTGAAAAATGCAAATTTTTATTCGGTTTGATATGGAACTCATCAATGTAATGAAGCCTTAATTCATCAATTTTCGATTTTCGAAATTTTAAAACCATATGCTAACCGGCTATCGATATTTACTGTCATGAGGTTCATGCTTATCTGTCAAATCATAGTATCACAAAAGTTCTCAATCACAACAATGATTTAATAATTTAAATTTAGTTTTTTTAGTTGAATACTATTCAACTAAAAAAACTGTATTCATAAGAACTGTTGTGTTTCTATTCAGCTATTAATTAAATATAGTCCATTTGGCATTTGAAAATCTTCATTAATTCTAAATGTATGAAATTAGATTTGGTAAATGATAACATGTTATTTAATCATTTTAATTGCGTACTTTTCTTATTAATTTCAGTTTAAAATTCGTACTTAACTTATAAATTATGAGTAAATGGAATTTGGTGACTAATTAAGGAACATATAATTAAGTTATTAAACTGTATATTGGCAGTTAAATACAAGGCATTAGTGTACAAAAATGTCCAAAATCTCATGGATATCATGTTTACAATTAATTAGTTTTCTTAAAAATCATTCAATTAAAATCAGTATATTTATAACGTTCTTAGTATGTGTTTGGCCAGATCGATACGCAAAACATTATCCATATATATCGTCAGATGATCTGTACGATCAATTAATAGAGAAAACAACCAATAACATTTCATTATTAAACAATGTTAATTGTGATTATTTTGATGTGATAACGGAAAATAAGTTTATGTATCGTGAACCTTACATAAGTACATTATTAGATGGCAGTGATATTAAATTGGGCGGTGAATATATACCTAAGAAATGCACACCAAAATTTAGTACGGCCATTATTGTTGTCTACCGACAACGGGAAAAACAACTAAATGCATTTCTCATTTATATACATAACTATTTGCGCAAACAGCATATTCATTATCGGATTTTTTTAATAGAGCAATACGATCAAAAACCATTTAACCGAGCTATGCTGTTTAATATTGGTGCATTGCAGGCATTACGACATGGTTTTCCTTGTATTATTTTACATGATGTTGATTTGATGCCAATGAATTTAGGAAATTTGTATGTTTGTACTAAGAACCCGAGACATATGTGTTCGAGTTTGGATAAATTTCGATTTAATTTGCCATATGAGGGATTATTTGGCGGTGTTGTTGCCATCGAAACAAATGTTTATCAATTTGTTAACGGAATGTCGAATATGGTAATTTTAAAACCTTCTAATATTTTTCTTTTTTGAGAACGGAATAACAGTTTATTCGAAATTTATTTTACAGTTCCATGGTTGGGGTGGAGAAGATGATGACTTTTTTGGACGTTTGCAAGCAAAGAATATAAACATTTGTCGGTTTCCACCAGACTATAGCCAATATACAATGCTGAAACATGATGATGAGAAACCAAATAAGGATCGCCTAGCATTTCTAAGAAATGGAACATTACGATATCACTCAGATGGCTTAAATTCATTGGTCTATAAAGAACAAGAAATTAGACTGCACAATTTATTTACGCATGTTCTAGCTATTACTTGAGCAATTGTAGTTTTTTATTAGGTATTTAAATAAATATCACATAAACTTCGTAACCAAATTTTAAATCAACTTTATTAATATTCAATTAAGTCTTTGTCAATTAAATAATCTTATACCTATTTATTGAATAGGGGCCATTTTTTCAATCAAGGTTTAACATGAACTGAGTTTAATTATAACTCGTCAACATCGGGCGTAAGTTAAACTCGATTAAAAAAACTTATACAATAAAGTTAAGCTTAGTTTAAACTTACATTAAAGCTAAGTTTAAGCCACGATTGAAAAAATAGCCCTAAGATGGTATAATTAAGTTACATTGAGTTCTTTATTGATTGCCGTGTATTATGTAAATATTTTTATGTTTAATTTATTGTTGGTTGGTACTTATTAGATTTAAATAAAATTTAAACTAATATGTTTTCATAGATCAATATAACAGAACCATATCTTACATTAATCAATTGAAAGATATTAGTAATAATAATCTTATCACTTTATATATGCGTATTAATATAGTTTGTTATAATTATACGTACCATATTGCAATAAAATCAAATTTCGAAACAGAAATCTAATCGAAAAATTTATTTATGGCTACCACTTCATAACAGAATGAAAAGTATTAACTTAAAACTGAGTCATGTTCTAAAAGGAATACACAACTGTGGAAAGAGTCTGTAGTGTGATTATGTAGCATCTAAAAGATTAGATATTATACATTGTACGATTAATAGTTGCTAAGTGGAGTACTCTTACGTACTTTTACTAAGGTCGCGCACTGTAAAAATAAAATTACCGTAAATTATTCATTAAATTTTACAAATATCACCTTTTTTTTTAGTTGTTATGGGACTAAAATACTTAATTATTTCATTAGTATAGTGAGTAGCGACATATTAAATTTAAATTTTAAACTTTATTTATTTTTTAATTTGAATAAAAATATTTTTTTTGTAAGTAAGTATATATTATTGATTTGCTCATTGAATTAAATTAACTTGCAAAAATGACATATTTTTATTATAATATCCTAAATTTTATTTTATTTAGTTTGATTTAAAAATGAAAATTAAAACAATTATTATTATTAGTGTTTATTTGAAACAAGAATAAATTTTGAAGATTTATGTAGATTAACGGTATTACAAATTAGAAATAATTTAGTTCATATATAAAGTACCTAAATTAAATTTAGAAACGAAAAATGCTATCCAATCCACTCAAAAAGTAATAATCATGATTCATGATTATTTGAAAGGTTGTGTTAAAGAAGTTAAACAAACAATGCACGAAATTATTATGAATTAAGCAGAAATTTATATACCAAAAATTAATTATTGTTAGTGTTAAATCTAAATAATTTGAATAAAAATAAATTAAGAGAAAAAACAATGTTTTTTTTTAATACTATATCTATCTATATATTTATTAATCCTATTTTAAATTCTAGTGAATTAATAATTATAAAGAAAAAGCATTCTAATTGTAGATTATTTAATCCAGAAATAATTTATCGCCAACTGGAAAACGATGATCTATATATGAACAGAAATAATTTTTTTTTATAATAATTTAACAATTAGTAAATATAAGAGTAATATGTATTAAGTGTAGCTTACCCTCCTCCTCCACCAAACGGTGTTGCTTGCGGTAAAGTTGCTTGGGTATTTTGATTTTGAGCTAAATTACCAAATGTCATACTATTTTCTGATGCACCTAATTGATCAAATAATGTATTTTTCTGTGGAGCTGCAGCAAATGCGTTAGTATTTGTATTAACATTTGCAAATGTTCCAAAACCCCCTTTTGGACTACCAAATGTTGCTGCCCCCCCAAAAGTTTGTGTTGATCCAAAGACTGGAGCTGTGGTTCCAAAACCACTACTATTTGTGGGTGAACCGAATCCTGTTTGAGCTATTGATGGGCCTCCCTGACCAAAACTACCACCACTTCCAAAACTATTATTACTTTGTTGCGGTGTACCGAATCCAGATGATGAACCAAATACTGACGCTGTGGTTGTTTGTGCAAAGCCACTACCGAATCCTCCAGCGAAAATAGAACCACCAGATGATTGTTGTGAGCTATTAGTTCCAAATGGAGATGATCCTTTTAAAATTGAAATAATAGTATGAATTGTAAATCTTAATAATAATATAAATTTAAACTAAATAACCTGTTGATAGATTTGCTGGAGCTCCAGCGTTACCTCCAAAAATACTTGAATTTGGTGTTGTTGTAGCGGGTTGCCCAAATATAGATGAGCCTGAGTTTCCAAAGCCAACTTCCTGTTTTGGTGATGAAAATATAGATGCAGAATTGGTGCCAAAACCACTAGTCGGCTGTTGTTGTTGTCCACCCCCTCCAAAAATTGAAGTTGAAGAACTACTAACAGCCGCAGGAGTACCAAAAACACTTCCACTTGTGTTATTCGGATTTTGTGTAGACGGATTTGTATTTTGTAGTGGAGTATTACCAAATGGAGAATTTGATGTATTCCCACTTCCGAACGCAGAAGATGATCCGAAAATATTTGTATTAGTTATTGATGAAGAAGTTGTCGCTGCTGGCGCAGTTAATGATGATATACTAAAATTACTAAATGGAGAGCTGGGAGTGGATGTATTTGCATTTTGACCTCCAAAAATGCTTGATGTTGTAGTGGGTGTAGTAACTGCTGCTACTGGACTTCCAAAAACGGATGTTGTACTTTGAGTTGAAGCTGCTGGTAATCCAAATGCTGATATCGAGAAAATGCTTTTTCCTATTGAGGATTAAAAATATATATTACGTCTATAAAAATGAAAATAACCGCATGCAACATAATATATTATGGGCTTCTATTTGGTCGCATTAATGATAATGGTAAATTTTCATTATTATTTTTCTGAGGCCGAGAACTTAAATTGAAAAATTATCATCATAATAATACGATATTTTGAGTAGAATATCAGTTTACCATTGGCATTATCTGTAGCAGTTGGCTTGCAGATATTAAAGTCTTTAAAAATTGGACCCACATCACTTGGTAATGCAGCAGTAACCGATGTTGGTGAAGTAATAGCAACTGATCCAAAACTTGAAGGAGTCCCAGATGTAAAGCTAAAACTAAGAATATAAAAAATTAACATCCAATATCAATATATAATTTTTCTGAAAAATTATTACGTGTTTGCAGCCGACGAAGTGTTCGGTATAGATGTGGGTGGAACTGTATTTAGTGGCTTCAATGCGGAACTACCGACCGGAGTACTACCAATACTATCACCAAGTGAAAATGTAAAAGTGCTTGACGATGCCAAGGTTGTTGCAGCTACATTGGTTACACCAGAGGTGGAAGTAGTAACGATTTCAGTGTTAATATTAACATTACTAGTAATTGGTAAAAGAGTATTTTGATTTTCAACGGTTTTAGGTATTCCACCTAAATTAGATCCAAATAAAGATGGTACTGTATTACTTGTAACTGTAAAACCACTTTGTCCAAAAATACTTGTGCCAGAAGACGCTGGTATAGATGAACCAAAATTAGTCGACATCTGTCCAAAAGCACTTACTGGAGCTGCTTGTTTTACTGTTGAAGAATCTGATGATACAAGTACTGATGGAGACCCTGATAAAGACAAATCAAGCGATTGACCAAATCCAAAAATTGCTTTTGGTTGCTCAATTTTTTGTGTGAATTTGGAAATATTTTCTTTATTTGATGATATTGATAATGATTTGTTTTCAATTTCAGTAGTTTCTGAAGTTTTTGATTTTAATTCTTTGTTTCCAAGCACTTGGGACTCTTGTGTACCAAATATATTTTTATCTTGAAAAGATTTTAGAGCACCAAATGGTAAAGCATTGTTTTGTGAACTTCCCACTGTAGATTGCGCATTAAATGCGTTGACTGGTTGTTCAACACTTTTGAATGGTTGTGGAGTTATTGTTACTGTTGAAAATGTTTGTGGTTGCTGACTAGGTTTTCCAAATGTTGTTGGCTGAGATGTGATTGTCAATGATTTCGGTAGATTAAAGTCCATTGATTTATTTTCACTGCTTAATGTAAATGCGGAATTTTGTGCTGGAGGAATAGAGAAGCTGGGCTTAGTTGTTACATTTGAAGGTGATGAAAATAAGGTTTGATTTGAATTATGAGTAAAATTAAATGAAGTAGGCGATGCACTGATATTATTTTCAACTTTGGGTTGATTTGTAATTGATTTAATGTGAAATAGAGGCTTTTGAGATGTAAGGCTCGGTGGGGGTATTGCGCCAGCATTATTTTTAATTAAACTATTTGTAGATTCTTTATTTTGTAATGGTCGAATATCAGGCAATTGTTGAGCGACATTTTTTGTATCTGGCGTTTTAGTTGTTTTTCGTACAGCTTTCATATTAACTGATTTAGCTAAAAAAAAACGAATGAAAAAATATTATATAATAACATTATTTTGGCAACTATGAAGATAAACTTGAAAATTACCTAGAGCTAGCTTCTTTTCAATAACCACCGCTGAATTTAAACCTTTTCTGTCTGGCCGTGATGGTTTTATTACCGTAATTCGCCGATCCTTTACAATTTGATGTAAATTTTGCAACTTTTCTGGATTTAATTGACGCTGATCATTTTGAATTTGACCTCCAATCGTCATTGATAACACTGAGTTAATTATCGAATTGATCTTTCTGGCAAAATTAAAAGAATTAAGTGTTATATTTATTTTATAAATTATTATGTAATTATAATACATACAAAGAATCTAAATTTTCTGCTAAATTTGGCTTTAATTTGCTTGGCTCCGAATTATTAACTCCAATGCTTAATTTAATTTTATTAATCTTATTCTTTTCTTGCATTAAAATTTCATGTTGCTTTCTCAATGTTTGATAGATATTTTCTAATGTTGGAATATGCATTCGTGCTCTGAATAAGAAAAGAAGAAAATAAATCAAATGTAGAGCTAAATTTAAATTAATAATATAAAACTGCAACTATTTACTTACTTGTTGTTTTCACGGACATTATCGAGATGAGCAGACCAATTGGCATCAATTTGTTTGTTACAAAAATTATAGCGAGCTTCATTTTGAGCTAATTGATTCTTTAATTGGGTTAATTGACGTTGATTTGATTGACCAATCGAAGCTGTGTTGTCTTGCGCATGACCAAAACTAAAAGTATAAATTATTAGATCGAAGATGGTAATTCCAAAGTCTTAAAAAACTTACTTTGAATTATTTAATGATTCCACTTTACTTTGTGCATCAGCTGACATAGCAAACGCTTCATATAAAGATAAGCGTAAGGACTGAACCTCTGATTTTAAAGCATCTGTACTTTCGGTTGCTTGTTTACTAATTTCTTCTAACTGATTAATTTGTTTAAATAGATTGCTAGACTCTTCCTTACTACAAATATTAACATCAATACTTCGGGATCGTATAAGAGATTGTTTCATAGCAGATTCAAATACTTGTATTTCTTCTAAAATTATTTTGCGTAATATTTGATTGTTTTCTGAATTACTGATTAATTCATTATTAACGTTCACATTCGATCTATAAATATTTTTTTGAAATAATTACGATATTATATTACATTTAGGTACATCATTTAAAAATGTAAAGTATTACTTTGCTGTTAATTGTTGAGGAGGTGATGGAGTGTAAGTTGGCGCTACGGTTAAAAACGGTTTTGCTGAATCTGTTTTTGCAGAAATTAATTGTACTGGTTTTTGTGGAGCAACTGTCGATACCGGTATACTTGGAACTGTGCAAAATAAAAGAAAGTATTCATAAATTGCTTATAAAAAAAATCATGTTTGCAAGTACCATTATTATTTACGGACGTAGCAATCGAGGCACTACCAACTCCACCAAATAACGATTTTCCAAAAGCTGGTGAACCCGAATCAGATTTTCCACTAAAGATCGGAGCACCAAATGCTGGTTTATCTGCAGACGCATCTGTAGTTTTACTATTGAAACTAAATCCAGACACTGGTTGATTATTTACTTGTGCTCCAAAGGGTGTACTTCCGGTAGCGAATAATCCCAAAGAAGCTGGTTTTGTATTTTGTCCCAAAGCATCACTGACACCAAATATATTTTTCGTTTCATTTACTGCTGGTTTTGTTGGTGTGGACGTTGCACCTGATGCCGGTATAACGAATGTAAAATTACTGGACTGCTGCTCAGTTGGTGCCGTAAAACTTGTTGATGCAGGATTTTTATATTGAACAGGAGACAATGGCTCAGCGGATAATGAAATTTCTTTAAATAAATGAATTCCTGATTTGTCGCCAATGTTTTGAGGTGGAGAACAAAGTCCAGATATTGTTGGTGAAAAGTTCAGCAAATCAAATGACAATAGAAAACCATGAGTTGATAGTATGTGAACCATTGGCATTACAGGTATTTGATTTTCTCCAATTATTAATTGATGAGTGCAACCAGTTTCAAATGCCAAGCCAATTGGATAAGTATCCCTTTTGTCAGCAGTTAAAGGAAGCTCAGCGCGGGCTTCATCTAACTAGTAATTAAGATTTTTTAAATTTAAATTAAAATAAAATAATACGCGAAATGTTTAATAAGAATTTAATTTAATGCAATCTACCATAAGATATTGTTTCCATGATGGCGTTTCATTGTTTTCATTAGTGCCTAAAATTCCAATTTCCATACTATTTGCTGAACCAACCAATATTAAATTCCTAGTTAAATAAGAAAATTTCAATAAATACTTTATACTATATTTACATGTAAAAAGAAACTATACCAAGGCAATATGTGAATTAGGAAAATTTGTGGCATTCTTGGTCCAGTTTGACTGTAGCAGATATCCTCATAATTGATGTATGTTGGTTGAACATTTTTCGGAGCGTTAACAATATGTAAAGCTTAAAAGAAAAAAGAAAAATTTAGTATAAATGTGTGGCCGAATTTATAACAATTTTTTTTATCTTTATTTAAAAATGCATAATTACCAGGAGCAGCATCAACTTTATCCTCCAAAAAGACAACAGCAAATTGGTAAGTTGATAGCCATTGAATGGCAATAGCAGTAAATGTGTTAGCAAATAAACGTACTGAGCATGGAATTGTTTTAGCTAATTTTAAGTCTGGCTTGTATTGAGCCAATTTACCATTTGGAAAGCCTACGACGATCTGCTTACCTTTTGGACTCCATGAAGCGCATCTAAAATGTTATTAATATGAGAAACAAGTTTGATGATTAAAAAAGAAATAATACATACTTGGCTTGCTCTGATTTATCAATGGAAAAAAATTCATAGCTGCCATCCTTAATTATATAAACACACAGCGAACCGTTATCTAAACACACCGCCATTGTATTCGAAATAACTGGATTCCATAATATTTGAGTTGCTTTTACATTATCTTCCGGTGAAATTCGTATATTTTGCAAAACAGATGTAACATTCTACAATGATAAAAATAATAATTGAGCGTTCAATCAACACACTAAAATATTTTGTGATATTGTTAAACTTACATTGGAAAGAAATGAATGGACAGCATAAATACTAATAAAGAACGAATTATTGACATTAAAACTGACTGCTAACATTGAATGATCACAACTTAAGGCTATATTATGTGGAATACTTGGAATCGGAATTGAACGCTTGGGAATAGTTTCAATGCCTTTACGATCAACCACATCTCTTAGTTGAATAACTGTAATACAAAAAAAAATATTCACATTTAGTTTAGCTACCTTGCAACTGAATAAATGAATGATTTGCAAAAATTTGATTGCCTTCTATCTCAGCTGTTGTAGGACTGCCAACAATAATTAGTCCAAAAGCACTAGCGGTTGCTAATAAGTTTATTCCACTGTTCTCCGGTCTAGTTGCGTTCACATCAAACAAATGAAATTTATTGTGCAATTTGAATTGTACATCCTTTTAAAAAAATTATATAAATATCAGAAATTGATGTATATAAGAACATAACCTCAAAATTGTAAAATAGTTTTTACTTACTGTAACATCAATTGAGTCTGGTGCTAGTAGTTGAGCCATCTTATAACATTCAGATTTATTTAACACTTATTTAATAACAGCAGGGAAACGAAAAAAAAAATTATTTTATACAGAATATTACACTATTTAACAAAATCATCAAAAATGCGACGAATATTTTAATGGATTACTTATAGTGGGGACAGCCGCAATTCTAAATAATATTATGCTGAAGTTGTCAAATGAAATCGCGGGTTTTTATTCGAAATGGGTGAATTTAAAACCCTTTTACAATTAAACACGTCATCTTAAAGCCTACGACACACGCTATTAAAATTTGATTGCTACAGTAGTACATTTTCATTAACAAAAAATATGTACTACATAGTACAATTCTATTCGACGTAATTGCCACTAGACCTAGTACAGTATAACTTGTGAAAATGGGCCACCATCCGTCGCGACCAAATAGGTAGGCCGGCCCATTTAGAGAGGTTTTCTTTTTATAAAAATCGTAGAAATTAAAAAAAAAACTGAAAATCATGAAATTTATTAATGATGCAAAAGTACATTTTTACGTACTTTTGCATCATTAGAATTTTTTTTTTTTTTTTGGTAAGGGTCCCCCCTGTCTTTTTTTCTCAAAATCAAAAGGCCAAAACTTTGTCGATTTTGCGCTCAGCCAATTATGCACCAATCGGCTAAAAATTTTGGCTATCTTATTTTTTTGAGAAAACATTTTTTTTATTTTAATGCAGTCTGGAATTTTCGAAAAGAAAAATTTCCCCATACAAAAGTCGGTCACCCTAATATGCACTGCACTAATTGTCGTTTTTGGTCGAGCGATTTTTGTGGGCCGGCCCATTTACACAAGTTAGAAAATGGAAAATCCGGAAAATGGGAAATTTTTATATACGCTTTACGTTTCAGACAATTTCCTACAACTTTGAAAATTTTGGCCCATTCTCAAGGGCGGACCATTTTCACAAGTTATACTGTATCATCATTACAATTTTAATTATTGACCATTTGAAAATGTACTACTTTAAGATTTTGATAATAAATATTGAAACTAAATCTTTACCTTACTATATTGAAATAAATACCTTATTTTATTTTATTATTATATTAGTTATATTTTATATATTTAATTATTATTTCATAAGTTGACCGATATATTAATTTATAATTAATTTGTGTAATATAAACTGAATTTATTTTCCATATTTTAACAGTTTAATTATATATATATTTTTTTTTTTCCTTAATTTAATTCAATTCAATTCAATTCGTTTTTCATTAATTTTTTTGTTTTAACATGAGATTTTTGTCAGATACAATTATTATAATTTTTCAGCAACTGACAATTGTTTAATTATATTTAATTTTTTTATATTCAATAAATTATAACATTTATTTGTATACGATCAAATTGTAAGATAGATTAGTTGAATATAATGTGATATAATCTCATATTGGTTTAAAATAGGTCCAACCACAGTTTACCACTCACAAGTTTCTATCAACTTTATTTGAAAAACTGTGTAAAAATATATGAGAGTGAATGCAAAATCACGTATGAAAGAAATTCGAAAAAGTTTTTACTTGCAAAAAAAATGTCAATTTCTCAACAAATAAATCATGTTTTGAACTCTTCATTCAACTTATTGTTCTTCTTACGCCGCTATTACACATTAGTTTATTTTTTCTTAAACTTAAACTTAAACTGAAAATTCGTATGAGAGTGAAGAGTAAACGAATTTTTCTTATCCATTCACTCTTATAGGAATGTTCAGTTTTAGTTTCAGTTTCAGTTTAAGTTTAAGAAAAAATAAACTAATGTGTAATAGCGGCGTTACCCAAGTTTTCAAGTCAATTTTCTTGGTGTGGTATGGGCTTGAGAACGGAGTACCAATGAGGCATAAATCTTCAGAAAATAAATAACGTCTAAAAGGCATAATTTATCGAACAATGTGAATTCGGAACTTTTCGAACGCTGTAAGTGTAACTCTCGACTGTCAAATAAAAACAACATATAGTACACAGCAAAAACTATTTGTTGTTGGCACTTTTCTTTTGCATATTTATATATGTTCCCAAGCATATTTTTTGTACTTTAAATCCAGATATTTAAGTAAGCAAACAAAATTATTTAAAAAAAAAATGTCTCATTCAATTCGCTGATAAATTAAAATAGATAATGCAAATATAAATACACATATAATTATGGACGAAAAATTAAAATATTCATTGTTGAGAGATGCCAACGACGATATAAGTATATGGACAAGGTAAAATTATTACTAAATGATATATTAAATCGATTCGTTCAAAAGCTTTTTAATTAAAATTTATAGACATGAAAAAAGATTATGGTTCTGTACATTATTATTGGGTACATGTATGCTGTACTCAACAAGGACTACCATGCCTCTATTGATACCATCGGTAATTAGAAATATTTAAATTAAATGATATGAATCTTATTATAATTAGTTATACAAATTGCATAAAAAAAATAAGGTAGCAGCAGAGCTTCAATGGAGTAAAACTGATTCTGGAACTGTTTTAAGTTCCTTCTTTTGGGGATATACTGTGACACAGGTAATAAATACATAATTATGTTTATATTTACATGTCAATTATTATTAAGAATAAATTACTTGAATGCGATATTATATAAAATTAATAAATGCCACATCATATAATTTTGAATTTGAATTTCAGGTTTTAGGTGGATATTTTAGTGATAAGATTGGTGGACAAAGGGTAATATTTTTAGCAGCAGTTGCTTGGTCCCTGATAACATTTTGGATGCCAAATATTTTGCTGATGACACCAAAGTCATGGAGCTATTCGATACCATTTATTGTAACTATAAGAATTTTAAATGGAGCCTGTCAAGGTGTTCATTTTCCTAGCATGATAAGCTTAACTAGTCAGGTAATGTCAAGATTAACTCCATTTAAGCCTTGTGAAAATATTGTTGTTTTTTTTTAAAAATATGTTTTCAGAATTTAAATTCCAATGAACGAACCAGTTTCTTTAGTTTGTTAACATCTGGTTCTGCCCTTGGTACACTTTTAACGGGTATTTTAGGTTCATTTATTCTTGATTACTTTGGATGGCCATCAGCATTTCGAATAATTGGTTTTCTAGGTTTAGCCTGGGCTCTAGTTATGCGTTTCTATACAATGTCTTCCGATCGTAATCGCATAATAAATGTATCAGTGCCTAGTCGCCTGTGCACCACAAATGTAAGTGGCGTTGAAAGTTCCGTACCTTGGTTAAAACTTTTCAGTAAAGCATCATTTTGGGCAATGGTAATAACTCATGCATGCCAAAATAATTGCTTTTTTGTGTTGCTTTCATGGTTACCAACATATTTTCATGACGGATTTCCTCATGCAAAAGTAAGTTTTCCTAGTAAGGAATTAACGCTAATAAGTAATTTTCTCCATACATTACTATGAAATCTTATATCGGATAATCATTTAAATAATTATGAATAGGGATGGATTGTTAATATGGTTCCATGGCTAGCACTACCACCGTGCACGTTAATTGGAAAATATTTAACAGAGTATTTAATTGCACGCGATTGGTCATTAACAAAAATACGAAAGATTGTACAAACTATTTGCTTTTTGAGTCAAAACATAGCACTATTTATTATGTGCAGAACAAATGATTTTTACACTGCCCTTACTTGTATGACAATTGTAATTGGTAAGTGATGTAGTAATTTGGAGTTCAGCTATTATAATATGTAAAAAAGAACAATTAATTACCATTAGCAATATTACAGGTGGTACTGGATTTCATAATAATGCTGTGATTGTTAATCCACAAGATTTAGCTCCATCTTATTCAGGTAGTGTTTTCGGTTTAATGAATACATTCGGTGCAATACCAGGTAATTTTAAACTTAGCCAGGTATTTCAAGAGAATTTGAACAAAATAACTTATTTATAAATATTTCAGGTTTCCTGGGAGTGTATCTCGCAGGACATATACTGGAATTAACTCAAAGTTGGCCGGCAGTATTTAGTACGGCTGCTTTAATTAACACAATTGGCTGGATTGTTTTTACAATATTTGGTTCGGCTCAAGCAATTGTTTGAATATTAACCTGAATCCTCAAATATACATATTTTTTTATTGTTGTTATTTTTAAATTTAAATTATTTATTTATATTGATGACTGCACAAATAACAGCAAACAAATCAAATCAAAAAAGGAATAATATTGTAAATAGAAATTAAATGTACATCACATTCCTCTTTTCTTGTAAAAACATTAATTTAAAATTAAATTAGTTTTCGTTAAAAAATGTTTTTTTTTTGTGGCTAAAAATTGATGAAAAACCATGAAATTTTTTTTTTTTTTATTTATTTGATGCCTAATTTACATTTTTATAGACAGTTTTTTCTCACAATAAGACCATATTATACAAATGTTTTTAGCTGTAATCTTTTATCTAATGTTTATAGAAATGTCTAAATACTTTTTGACATGTATGGACCATCTAGTTTATATCCTATTTTTGCATAATAATTCCGTGTACCGACGCCAGATATTACAGCTAACTTGGTGCTTCCATGTTCTTCACGTGCTATACGTTCTGCTTCTTCCATTAATAGCATACCAAATCCCTAAAAATAAAATTATTTGTTAAATGAAAATTAGTAAAACAAAATCTGGTTATGAACTCACTTGATGTTGAAACTTTGTTGGATCTCTAGCATTGACTGGTACCACTGATCCATAAACATGCAATTCACGAACAATTGAACAATGGCCACCTTTTAATTCCGGTCTAAAAGTTTCAGATGAACATTTACGCAATCGTAGTAAGCCAACCAAAATATCTTGTTCCGGATCTTCATATGATAAAAATGTTTCCCAGCCACCATTTCCAACATAATCTCTTCGAATCAGTTCTACTTCATATGGTCGAACTTTATTATGAATTTCTTGAATACCAACTTCACGGGTGCGAACATCACGACAATCTGTGCCCAAATCTTTCATTCGAGCCAATGCTAGTTCACGTAAATTACCATGTTCTACTCCTGAACTTACTAATGGCATTGGAATATCACGTTGAACACTTAAAAGTTAAACATAACATCCAAATTTATAAACATTTAAGTCATTTAAAATTGTTCAATATAGTAGAATATAATTTTACCGATAAACTCGTGTCCATGGTGGTATCAATGCTAAGATTTTTGCTACTAAATCAACCAATTGTGATGGAGGATAACTTTTATAACGACCAGTCTTCCATAATTCATATAAACCAGTACCACGTATTACAAGCGTTGGATATATTTTTAGACCATCAGCTCGAAAAGCGGGATTCTCAAAGAATTCCTAAAAAAAAAAAATAATAATAATAAAATGCGAAAAAAAAAACTCTCCTTTGTAGTACTCACAATAAATTGTTCAATATCACGTTCAAAATCAACATTCGGCAAATCGGGCATCATATGAGCCACAATTTTAAAACCTGCATCTTTTGAAAAATGAAAGCTTTCACAAACGGCTCGTACGGTGTGTCCTCGATTTGTGTCCCTTGCAACATCTTCATATACAGACTGTACCCCAACTTCTAAACGTGTACATCCATATGATAACATGTCAGAAATATGTCGTTTTAAACAATAATCGGGTCTTGTTTCAATTGTTATTCCAATACATTTTGTTCGCGATTTTTCTGAATATTTTACGGCTTCAGCAACGCTTGAACTTGAATGTCCTGACAGTGCATCATGCAAATTACGAATAAAATAGTCCCGATAGTCTTCTGGCAAGCACATAAAGGTGCCACCCATCACAATGAATTCAACTTTATCTACAGAGTGTCCAAGCTGTTTCAACTATGAAAAAAATGAGATGATGTAAAATATTTTTACAAAATACCTTCGATACACTATAGAGTTAATGAGTATTTACGCAGATTTTAATTAAGATAACTATAGATTCTGATTTGCTCACTACAATTTAATAAAGATTCGAAACGTCATTATATCTACAGTGTATTGAAGGTATAAGACTAGTAATAACAAGATAGTCTAGAAAAAAAAATTATTACCTGCTCAACGCGGTGCCTAGTTTGTAAAAATGGATT
>JAABKK020020368.1:30449-44892 GCA_011634745.2 Catotricha subobsoleta | reverse complement strand
TGAAATTGCCCTCACGCGACTAATTAACATTGAATTCTATGAAAGGAAAAATGAAAACCGCAGAAGCGAAAAACATGAATAGGCGATTGAGTCATCAAATGTAAACCATATTCATGCAAATAATTTAATTTGTTACGATGAAAATGTGCTTGGAATATTTTTTTCTTATACACAAAAGCACTTAGTCTGGGAGGCACCAAACACGCAAAAACCATATGACACAATATCGAATTCGGTGCGTATTTAAATATGTGTATCAACAAAATATTCCACCTAAAACTAAAATCACACACAGTAACACCACCGCAAGCCTACGTGCTGTAGATTTGTAAAAATCTATAAGTAGAAATGATTCTATTATGCAAACAAACAAGTACAAGCACATTATTATTTCATGCTTTTATTTATTTTAAATTTGAATACATTTGAAAAATACATTTCTAGATCAGCGTAGTATGTGGAATTAGGTAGATACTGAGTTTCAATAAAATTATTATCTCATAAATATTTTCTAAAATAAATGAATAAATAATAAAATATACCTTTTATTTATTTGAATGTAGTTATACTTGTGGCAACTTTAAATCTATAAAATTTAATATAATTGGTTGTTTTTCGTTTTTTCTTTATTGATGGAATTTTCTCATAAGTTTGCCTTCAAACTGACATACGGCCAATGTACCAAATTCATAAAATGGAAACAAATTTAATATTAAAATCTATTCCCATATCGGAATGTAGGCAGTTAAATAGTGCACCAAGAAAATGAAAAATTTGTTATCTCGCTAAACACTTTTACATAATTTAAATACATTCAATAAATCACCATTTAACCATATTTTATGAAAATTTATAATATCACAAAATTATATAATTTTATTTGATTATTGTTCAAATAAAATATTTTGAAATCAATAAATAAGTATATTCCATCAACCGAGTTTTACTTAAGTATTTCGAGATTATGGCAAGAATTCACACTTTTTAATTACAAGCAATAAACAAGAACAATAGCACACAACAGACATTGTAAAATAGACTGCGCACAAGAAAGTTAAAGCTCAATTTTTACTGATTTTTCTTCGATAGAAAAATTATTTATTTATTTGTATCGTATTTTTTTTTTATATTTGTAAAGTCATAATAATATATTTTCTTTTGAATATGATGTGCAATATTTGTTTCAATGAAATACATTTTCAATATATTGTACAGACTACACCGTTAAACATATAAGCTGGGTCTTATCTTAGATAAGCTATCTTGATTTTACTGTAAAAATATTTATTTGTAACGAACAACGATATGCAAATTATTTTTATTTTTTTATATATATATAAAATCAGCAACAGTGAAATAATAACATTATACACCGCCGACTAAATTTTATATTTTATTTTATAAATTTTATATAAAAAAAGAAAAATGTATGCAACAATAAGTTAGGTAAATACTTTTAACATAAAATTTATTATTTTTCGTTCGTAATATAATATTTGTTATTAAATATTAGATTCTTTATGAAGTGCACGACAAATAAGTATACGACGGAGTCGATTAGATTTGCTACAGAAATCTGTGAATTTCATTTTATATAACATGCATGTATCTATATGTATTCAAAACAATCAAGATTATTAGTTAATATGTATGACATTATATTTAGATCGTTATTTTCTAGTACTTACTTACATATATTATATCCGTGTACGTACTTATGTCTTTAAATTTAATTCGGAATGAGTACAGTTGATATTTTTTTCCATTTATTTTGTAGAACATTAAAGAATTTTATATATTATTTTATAAAATATCAAATGTTATTCAAATAATAGATAAATATCAGTTAATACGGCAGTTTAATGAATATGAACTGTGTGAGTGAAAGCTTTTTGATGTAAAGTAAATATTCGAGTACAGTGTTTAAAATTGAAAAATAAATCGAGGACTGAAAAACTAGGAAAAGTATTTCATTAGAAATACTGAAAAATTCATAAGTCGTACTTAAAAATTATTTAAGAAGAAATAAAGATGTGCATAAATAAAAACATTATTGTGCCCACGTTCTCGAAAAAAAAAAATCAAGAAGAGAACTTATACCGTAATTTGAGGATGTCCTCAATTTGTTAGGTCAGGTGGCAACCCTGTTGATTCATTCCATGCTCTTTAGAAATAAATGGAAAAGGAAAGAGAAATAATAGACACACATTCTCATTAGATTCTGTCGCTATTGTTTTTAAGAGATTATTTTCTATGAACTAAGAATTAAGTTAAAATGTGAACAGGCGAAATATATTGCTGAAGAAAGCAAGTTCAAAAAATAAAAATTGTGATATTGTCGATGAGCAAGCAGTAATACAGATAGAGGCCTTAAGTTTTGATTAAATTACTCAATGTTTTTGTTTTTGTTTCGATAAATTTAATAGTTTAAAAACATTCATATTTTATTCGTAGTTATTTCAGAAATCTATTTCTGTCTTACAAGTAATTATATTACTGAACGTAGATTTTTATATCAATCGATTGAAGCTTATAAATATTGTTTGCAATAAAGAAAATAATAACAAATGACATAAAATTGAGTTTTGAAGAATACGATAATCAGTTTTTCATCACTTATTTGGAGGAAATCCATTATATTATCATCATAAATGCAATGGGAAAAAAAATCAATACAAACCATTTGGTTAAACATTAAAATAACTAGGCGTACATTTTGTCGCATTCAAAGTTTATAAATTAAAATACAAAATAACGAAATACAATATTCATTAGACATGGTTCATACTTGGTATAACATATTAAGCATGTATCGTCAGATGTGATTGTTAAAGAAGCACTTTGGCACAAGAATTATTTGCGGATCAATTGCAAAATAGGTCACCGTCTCACTATGCCGCTCATGCACATGAAAAAATATTCGCCAAAAAGCGAAAAGCAAACAAAAAAACAACAATCCATTTTAATAGGCTTGTTATAAGAAATACAGAAAAAAAAGCACTTCGTTTCATTTATATATTTTGTATTTTGTATATATTTAAGAACAGGTTGTGTTCTTCGTTGTTTTATTGTTTGCAATATAGAATTGGTTAATTGTAAGTTGTTGAGCAAAAAAAAAAAAAGATGTTAATGCATTCAGCAGAAAGAACCGAATATTTATCTGATTTATTAGCATTACAATGAGATGAATAAAAGAAAATAAAAAACAAAAACAAAACAAAAACAATGTAACGATTACAACATATAACGATTTTTCCAATTTGTATATAAGCTGTTTGTTATCTTCCGGGTTGCATTTTACTTCCAATTTTTTATTATTATTATTATTATTGGCTCATTTAATCTTTGCAAAAAAAAAAGAAAAGAAAAAGAATTGTGGATGACTTCTTACTGTATATGTTGAGTTGATGTAGTTTAACGTTCCATGTATAGCCAATTACTGTACAATTGTGAAAACGGTTAGCGATAAATTTAGTTTAATTTAATTTTTTTTTTATTCTTCTCAACAAAATGGAGCAATTAAATTCATTTTCGTATTATGTAACAATTGAACTTATTTTTGTTTACATTAATTCGTTGTATAAATGAATAAAGCGGTTCTTTTAATTGGCGTAACGTACATTTTATATTTGATTTTTGTTTTCAAATATTTTTAACTGAAAATATCGTGTTAAAAATCTGGTTTTTTGAATTACACGACATTTTCTTGAATTGCTTATCTAAAGTGCAATATACTAGAAGATTATGGATCACACTCACAAGATGAAGAGCCGTTAAAATTGTATTTTATAGAATGATATAAACTGACAAGTTGTTAACTCTGGAACTCAACAACAATTTTAAGATGATCAAAGATAATCTACGACCACTCAACATCGCGCATTTTATTTAATACTTAATTCTATTTAAATTTTTCCTTTATATATTTCTTTTATTATAATTTTTGATTGCATAAATTCGGGCCGGTGCCTTTTGTCAAATTTAATTTGATCGACAGATTATTTATTAATAATAAGCAACATTAATCCAATTATGAATATTAAGGAAAAAAAATTGTATGCCAAAAATAACTACTACGACAGATTAAAATTCAAATGCTTTCAAATCAAGTGTAAGTCTATTGTAAAAAAAAAAGTTATAAAATCAAAAAAATTGTGTAAAAAATATGGCGCTTTGATATATTTTTTTTTCTTCCGTCTCCTCTTCATCTTATCTAATCCAAACATATCTCAAATCGATATGTAATCTGACAATTATTGTAAAAATTAATAGTTAATATAAAAGCACCATTTACCGTTTGACTTGACTATGAAAAAAAAAAACATAGAAAAAAATCGTTTCGTTTTTAATATAAACACCACGCGATTATGTATCCAATTATTTAGATATAAAATTCCAAATAAAACGAAAGATTTAATTTTGTCGGTGAGCTCAATTATCCAATTATTGGCAAAATATTTTTGACATTATTATGTGTTATAAAAGAGTGTTACACAAGGAGCGCATTGTAAGTTATTAATTACAATAAACTTTGTTGTAGTCAATATACATTGGGCAATGGGCAATGGGCATAGGTGAGGAGAATATAATATGATAATAAATTGACATTTTCGAGTCCGTTATTCTTGGAATTTTGTGATTTTCCAAGTCCTTAGCTTTGTGAATATTCGGTTATAGAAGAATAATTAAAGACCTAAGTATTGTTCGTGTAACATTTACATCTATATGCTCTGCGTATATGCTTGGCTATATAAATACATATATAATAATAAGTATATAATAAATGCGTAAATTTGCAGGTACACAAACCCGGTATGACAAAATTTAGCATGACTATAAACTTAAAGTTTTTAAGTAGTTAATTGACTACTGCAATATTGTGTAAATTACTTAAGCTTGCTAAAAGCAACAAAATAATGGAATAGATAAAGTGATTTAAAAGCATTTTCCTTTTTTGTTAAAAAATAATGAATATATCCACCGGCTACACCATATGCGAAAAAAATCATTAAAATTTATTTCATAAGATAGAAAAGATCAAGATCTTACATGAATTTGAGCACGCATTAAATAAACACTTAAAGAAAAATTTATGATTATTTTGATTTCTTTCTTTTGATTTCTTTTTATGTTTGGCTATTAGTTTTAATTTGTATTATTGATTGCATAAACATTTGTTTTTTTTTTTTAAACATGAAATTCAGTAAGTCTATGCTGCAGATTTATACATAATGTAACAATAAAAAAATTATATCCATTTAAACGTGCGTGTAATTTTCATACTTCAGTAGATGAATCTTAAGCAGTGTAATAAAATATAAATTTATTAATATTTCCATTTTTTTTTTTATTCATTCGGACGTCATGATGAGATTATGTTACATGTCTCATTTATTTTTGGCAATTTTTTTTTTTTTGTATGTCATCATCTTTCGTGACAGTGCAACATAACGAAATGAGATTTAATAAATGGTAGTTGTGCCAGGAAAAAAAAATGCGGAATGCAAGAAAAAAAACAACAACTTTGAACTTTGATTATATCACTGGCGACTTCTGATGCAATTCATTGGTTTTTGTAAGCTTAAGGACGTAATAATGACGAATTTTTATTTTTATCAAAAATTTATTTTGGTAGATTGACTAAAAATAAACAAATATTGTAACAGTTCAGTTTCAGTCGCAATAATTTATCCATAGAACAAAAGAAACCTTGTGAATTTTATATAAATTAACGAAATAAATTTAATTTACAGCACAATTTTTTTTTTCTTTTTTTTACCATTAGATTCTCTGACCTAAGGTCATATTTTATGCTTAAACATATATCAACTACAAATTAAACTCTATCAACCTCGAATATTTTTATTTTTTTTATTTTAACACTTACAAGTCCCAAACATCAGCACATTTTGTTTTTGTTTAATATTTTTTTGTTGTTTTTTGTTTATAACATTGGGACCGCATGTTTGAAATTTAAATGATTGTAATTTTAAATTGAATGTCTGCTTAAAAACTAGAATTTGTTTATACTTAATCGAAGCATAGCACTCCCTTTCACACTCATTCATTTCCATTTGTAGCCGAATAGAAAACAAAAATTTCAAAAAAAAAAATAACTAAAACTAAAACTTAATTATTTCTTAGACATTGTTTATTAGTAAATTGAGGTTCAGCATTTCCTTGTTGAAATCTTTTGTTTCATAGTTCAAATCTATTAACATTTAAATAACCTACGCTATCTATACCTGTGCGGGCTTATGCTATTTCAATATCGAAGTGCCAATAAATAAAATGATGTCATTTTTTTTCTTTTAATTTGCTTTCCGTTTATTGTAGTTATTAAATTAAACATTTTTTAAACTCTTGATTATATTCAGCAAGGAAGTCCAATCAAATAGTTTGTGGTTAATAGTTTTAACAATGACAACCTCATTATTATTATTTATTTTAAATACACGATTAGGATTATTGATGTTTATTCTAAAATATGGTGATGGTTACTAAATATTTGTATCCAGCAACATTAAACATGTTGATTAATAATTTATATTCTAAAGGGAAACTACAAATGCATAATATTTTCCTTATTAGATGAAACGATGGCTAATTAAAAATTTAGAAAAAAAAAATACCTTGAGAAGTTTTGTTAAAATTAACAATTCGAATATGATGTTGCATCACGGATGTAAATATATAGAATAGTATGCAATCTAATCCTTTTGTAAGTAGGTACATGTAAATTGTTGTATTTTTAATAACTTAATATGTATCTTAAATTTATGTGAGCGTAATTTTTATTGGAATACATTCAAATTGAGACGATAGATGCAAAGAATATTAATAATATTTTAATTAAAATAAAATTCGATATTAGAAGGAATTTATGCTCAATTTATGTAAATTGTTTAATTTTTACGAATTCTACATTTTTAAATTTAATTAAAAATGACAGTAAATTATTAAATGCACATAAATGAAATCCTCATTCTATTTTCATACTGTTTCTATATCTTATATACGGTTTCCCCGCTAGTATACTATGAGTCAGTTATGAAATAGTGATAAGAAAAAAATTAAGCTTTAATTAAATGCTTTTAATAACTTTTAAGTAAGTAAATAAATTTTTGTTATTGGCGTGCTTACGATAAATGTACCATAAATCGAATCAAATCAAATTTTGCGAAAGTATTAAAAAAATATTTCGTTTTCAGAATATAGTTTAATAATATTATTATAATCAGAATGGATTGGAATGATTCAATGGAAAGATCATATTTTTTCTGATATTCTGAAACTTAAATGTTTCAAAAGTTTTTTTTCTTACTTGCTCCCAGTTTTATTTTAGTTGTAGTTCTTCTATGCTATTGCATATAAGATTGCTTTTAATTCAACATTAAAAATATCTTTCTAGCAGATCATTCACCCAGACCAAAGCCACAACAAATATACGTAATTAATAATTACTACAACAATTACGACTTCTTAATTATAATATTAAATACAATATTTTCATTTTCATTTTCATTTTCATTGAAGCATATTATTTTCATTGCGTGCAATATAATGTTAAAAAAAAAAAAAATCAGCAAATTCTTAACTTATATATTGTTAAGTTTTACAATAAACATTAGCATTATAACTTTGAACACAACAAATATTTTTCATTTTATTTTCATTTCCATGCACATAAAAAACCACTTAAAAGTCAAACAATGGCAACATTTTGTAAAAAAAAAAAAATGGAAATTAGAAAAAAAAATGCAGCTGATAAAATATTATTAAACCTCATTGAGTAAAAATATAAAATATGTAGTACAATTAACTGCACTATTGTTTGATAGCAACTTATTCTATCTATACATTTTCATATTATGTTGTATAGACCCAGCACACCAGCACCAATCTATGCTACGTTTCGTATTCAAACTCCACATATATATATCGAAATGTATTCAATTGTTAACACAATAAAATAATTAATTTATAAAAAGAAAAAAAAAAAAGAATAACATTTTATGTATGCAACAAGTAAAGTTAACCCAGAAAATGGTACTACAAACGGACTACTTCTTGCTTTATGCTGAAACAATATTAAAAATGTATAGTTCATTGTACACAGATATGTAAGTACTATTGCCTACTGAACAATGTACGTATTATTAAGTGATGATCGGTAAGTAAATTAACAAGCGACACAAGTGAATCGCCTTGTTTTTTTTTTCTTTACTGAATGGAAAACATATAACTATAATTTTTTTTTTTTTTCATTATTTTTTGAACGTATCATCATGATCCTCATAACCAAAGTATACATTTTTATGATGACCACAATAACCAACCGCAAACAAATCCAACTAATAAAAATAACACACACAAAAATCTACAAAGAAATTAAAATGTATGTCTTTAGGTTATTGTTTGATTTGAATTTTTAATCAGATATCAGAATCAATAGGCGGATCGATATACGTCTTTAAATAATATGAAAGTAATTATAACCGCAGGTAATGTGTTATGGATAAATGTGGCTATAATTTATACTCTACTGACACTGTTCCATGAAAATTTTTTGGGTAATATTTCTGCAGAGAAAAAATGATTTATAATGATTTGATAGATTTGCTGATAAAAACAATTGTGTTTGAAGAAAATTACTTAAATACAAGTTATTTTGTGATTGAAAGTATGTAGATTAGATTTGAAAATTGATTTTAATTTGTTTTTTTGGTTTTTTGTTTTGGATTTATAAAGATTAATAATAACAATACGGTATACTCTTTATTATTAAGGCATTTCTAAAATTATAATCATTGACTGAAATCGATTAAAATGTTCTCGTATAGTATGGACAATCTTTAACAAATAATAATCATTATATGTCCGTATCGTTAGTGGTCATAGTAGTGGCTTGACTGGTAAATATAAATGTGTTCCTTATTATATTACTTACTTAACTAAAGACAGCGTTTCTTAAATAAAATGAAACTTTACCGATGCTGCTCTATAAATGAATTTATTGTCTTTAAATTTAATAATCGTGATTTATGAAATTATAATTTTTCATTAGAAAATTTTCTTACAATATTTAGGAAGGCAAAGAAATGAAACAATCCACACAAAAAAAATTATTGTACCCACGAACGGCAATTTAACTTCATTTAACAATTCAATCTATTATACCATTATAAGTAAGTACCTACTACATATAATACTTATTAACATCATTCGTTCCAATGAACCGATATATTCATATTTCTTAATTAGAGACTAAACCAGACACACATATTGTATCTGTACCCACTATAATTATTAATCCAACATCCATAAGTCCATACATTTATGGTAAATTTCCATTCACGCAATAAACGGAACATAGTTCATTAAGTAAATATTAAATTAAAAAAAAAAAAACGAAACAAAACAAAAAATAGAAGCAAAAATACATTTTTATTAATCATATTACTGATAAAAATAAAGATGTTGATTTTAAAATCGGGTCATTATAGTATAATAAAATGATCTAAACGAAACAATTGATAAATATTTTTATTTTTTCTTCTCTTTTTTTTTTGGGGCCTGCCGAATTTACAAATTGATTTCTTTTAATGCGAAACTGATTATAATAATAATGTAAATTTGTAATGTGACACTGTCAATATATTATCCGGTCTTCTCTATTTAAAATTTTAAATATACTATTCGACGCGTGCAAAAAAAAAATATAGATATAATATATAAAAAAATAAAGACCTTAAATAAAACTGTGTGTATTATTTTTTGTTAAAAATAAAAAAAAATTATAATATATATGAATAAATAAAAATAAAATACGTGCGAAAAAAAAAATAGCCAAAAGATTATTTTAATTAATTCAACAGGTTATTATTACCTACATTGCTTTTCATTTTTGGGTGAGTAAAAATTCAAATTGATGGGTTAGTAGTTTCGTTTTTGCCAAAACTTGTTGTATGTTAATCCGGATTTTATGTATTTGAAAATGACTTTGCCGCATAAACTGAAATACACCGCGTTTAGTATTCATTAAGAAAAAAATATGTTGTTCTGTTTTGTTTTGTTTTTGTTTTTCTTTTTTTTTGCAAACAAACTACTCCGTACTACGATAAGATATACAACATACTTACATGCTAAAAACAATTTCATTTTCTAATTTTTTTTAAATAACTTAATGCTCTTATACTCATATTTATAAATAATAATAAAAACTTTCTTCTTAATAGACTATGGATGATGATGTGATGCGCTCATTAATTGACCAAAAATTTACCAATTAATAAGCATCAGTGATGTTGACTGTGACCATTAAACTTCCGATAGGTAAAGTTTTATATTGCCTTTGCTTATGTTTCAGAATAAGGCCATTGTAAACATCAAAAGACTTCAATAGTATAAATAAGCGACGAACTAGCGCTGGTTATTATAGAAGAAGAAAAAAATGTACTAATCGTTTTAATGATTAAAGAATTTAAATAGTTTTAAATATGAAAATGAAATTATACATTTATTTACAAGCATCAAACTAGTGAAAGGAGTCGTTGGTATATATTTGTGATGATGATGACGATGATTTTATGGAAGGTGATTCTTAAACATTTGCTTATTTAATTTTTATATTAATATTTGTATGGTTTAATTTGGTAGTAGTTTATTTATTTATTTATTTTGCAGTAGCTGTGTGTTATTATTGGATTTTATAAATATTTGCGAACAACATTTTATTTGTTTATTTCGATGATAGTTCGTCCTACATAAAAATAAACACCTGTTGTGTTTATGTTATGGTCAAATTTGGTATTATTTAATGAAATTAATGATTTTTTGTTTTTGCTTTTGAATTTGCATATGAATCTAATTTTAGAAGAAAATGTTAACTGAATAGTCGAGTATGTCATTATTTGATTGATGTAGAAAGTGCATATTGTGAGTAGAGTATCCCGTGAATTATGAATGGTTACAAACAGCTCAATGTCACCATGACACAAAGCATTTCTTTTGTTTGGCCCATATTATAGTTTTGGTAAATGTTAGAAATTTTCATCTTATTTTTTCGGGTTCAGTTAATGTTGATTGCCTTTATATAGTGATAAATGGTATCTGGGTTTAACTTAAAAAGTTTTAACTGTTGTATAATACAACTTGTATTGTATAAAATGATGAACTTAATTAATTAATTCGGCAATATTTTTACATCTCGTCTGTAATCAATGTTTTATAAATTCCTGATAATTAGCAATTGTATCACGACATTTGTGTATTTAAAAGAAAGTATGAATTCAAATCTAATTAAAACCGAAAATCATTTTACCATTCTACTAGTTCAATTAGAAAGAATTTTTAATGAATTACACCAATCATGATGGTGAAAACTTTCTTGTGATTTCAGCACATCGAAATCATATAATATTATTTTGCCATATAAACAAAATATTACACACGGTCCATGTTAAATCACGGTTTTAATAAAAATGAAAAAAAAAAAAAAAGAAAACAGAAACAAATTAAAATTTCCCTACGCATGATTAATTGCGCAAGCAAAATACCACAGCACATTAATACGAAATCAACGTTCAATTTTTTTTTTTTAATTAATAATAATATAAAAAAAATATTATTTTTTAATAAATTAATTCTAGTCATAAACTAGGTTAATTTTTATTGTTTACAAAATATTTTATAACTAAACCAAAACGTGATTGCGCGTGAACTTATAATAAAAAAAAAAGTAAATATAAAAAAAAATACAACAATTTATTAATGCCATTAGCATTATGTGCGTATCTCTATTAAATATATACAATTATACTAAAATTATATTTAGAAGGCAACTAATAATAGTTAAAAGTTATAGATAATATTATGAAGATAACATAAAACATATTCATGGTATTCTTACAGTCGGCGGTTATAACGAAACATGTTTGTAATGTGTGGTGCTATATAATACATAATATGTTAAAATATATTTATTTTTAATTTTCGTAAAAATTACTACAATAAAATTTAATGAAATTCATAAATTTTTGTATTAAATTGTAGAAAATTTTCGTAATAAATAGCCAAACGTGTTGTACTTATGTACTGAATGATGATTATGTAGACTAAAATTTAATATCTAGATACTAAATTTTAATGTAATGTTTTGCTATTAAACCGTGTCCGATAAAAAGTGAAAACACTACAAAAGAGTTTATTAATGAGTTTAACATTTTATAACATTGAAAATATAACCCACCTAATGCTATGCAATCGAACGATTTTATAAACATATACCAATTTAATGGACGATTTCGATTAAATATAGTTAACGCAGTGATTATAACTCTATATACGAAAAATGAAATTGGATAAAAATTATTCGTGTTAGAGTCCTCTGCAGAAAATTTTTGGTCAGATTAAATGAGTAATGATGAACACTCACTTTATTAATAATTCAATTGTAAATTATTACTTTTTTTTTTTTAAATATATATGTAAAGATATCTCGAAAATTGATTCCTTGATTCCATTGGCGATTATTCAGGTGTAATTTTAAGAGTCTATATCCAGACAATTTAAATATTTTATTCGAAATATAATTTAGATGATGCTGAATTATTGACCTCCGATACAAAATTTAAAAAAAAAAAATAGCAAAAAACAATTCTCAATTTTTAGTTCGAAATAGGGTTTGATTTCAAATCACTCAACTTAAGTCTTCTTTAATTATTCGAAAATGCCTATTATTTAATATGAATTAACGGTGGATAAAACATGTTTTTAGCGTCTAAAAGCTAAATGGCATCATAAACTATGTTTCGTCTTTTATTTTAATTATATGAATGTTTATAAACATCATTGAATTTACCTACTAACCAAACGAAAATCTTGCCGCGACCATACTTTATAAACTTGTAAGCTGTAAATTTATTGGTAATGTATTTAATGAGATAAATAAAATAATAATGGATTCTCTCTGTCGTTTCAGTCAATAATAGAAAATAAAATATATAACTTATTGTTTTTTCCGGTGTTGTTGGTTTCGTACCGCTGTTGTTTTTCATTAAAATTATTTTAAAATTATAACTTCTATTAATATGTTTAAGCCTAGGCGTACCAACTAAGTGTCTACATTAATAAATTATTTAATAACATTAAATTAAATTTCAAAAAAAAAAATAAAAAATATAGTTTGAAGAAAAAAGGAACTTGCAACACTGACAATTGCTCTTAGTTTACCTATGCGCCGCACATCACAATTCATTTATAATTTCTAAATTGATATTTATTTATATTTAACTGCAATTATGATAGATGTCAACTTTGGTGTTTATTTAATAAAAGTTTATAATAAATTGAAATTGAATTGAATTGGCTGTGAGAGATTATTTTGTATGTACGTTCATAAAATATAAGATTAAAAATATTGTGAGGTTTTTCAGATGAAAGAAGGCAAAATAAAATCAAATAAACTGGATTACAGTAAAGGCGAAAGCGTAAAATGTCCATTAAGATTATTGTTACTTTGTTTTCATGTAGATATTTTCTTATTTGCATGTAAATTTATTGTGATGGATATTAATTTCAAGAGGACATAATTATAACATTTATTTAATGTGTGAGGTTGATAGATTTTATTATATAAGGTTAGTGTTGCAATTTAATGATATTCTGAAGCAATGAAAAATGCATTAAATTTAACATAAAGGTTTGATCAAGATTGATAAAAATTTCAAATCGAATTAGAAAGCAGGTGGATAACGGGCTCGAAGCCTTCACCTTACAGAACAATATATACAAAACAGCTATAGGTATTTCTTTTCTCATTAAATTTATTCTATATAGTACAAGGAAATCACCACCGCCATTATCTATCTATTTCAAAGAGCTTTGTTATATATGGATTGGATTTACGAAGAGGACGAGGAGTGGAGTACAGAGTAGATTTGTATTTCTAAAACCAGTATATAGCAAAAATTAAAACATCATTTACTGATACTACAAGTACAATCCACGAATACAATATATAGCAAACTAAGAAAAATGATTTTTGATCCTGTGAGGATTTCTTAAATATTTTCATAAAACGTAATAGTTTTTATATGTATCATATATTGTCATTTATACAGCTGGCGCATATAATAACAACCATTTATAACTAATGGAAAACAACAGATAACATTAAATACCTTATAATAATTGAGCTCATCTCATGCATAAATGTAATGTGATGTAAAATCAATGAACGAGTGTTCATAAATGTATCTATGATGACGCGGAAACATTAAAAATTCATTAATGAGTAAAGTTGTATACATTAAACAAATAGAGAAATTAAAATAAGATCTTTCACTCAAATAGAATTGAATAAATAAATTTCGTTTTCTTTTGTTTGTGTTTATGAAAGGGAAATATATTCGTGCATCCGCATTTTTATTATCTTTTAAAA
>JAABKK020020368.1:15690-30349 GCA_011634745.2 Catotricha subobsoleta | reverse complement strand
TAAATTTCGTTTTCTTTTGTTTGTGTTTATGAAAGGGAAATATATTCGTGCATCCGCATTTTTATTATCTTTTAAAAAAAAATTTGTGAATAATAAGTACAGGCACCTACGTCGATTCTGCTTAAAGAAAAATTCAGTTTAGAAAGAAAGGAAAATTATTAAAATTAAAAAAAAAAAATTAATAACGAATAAATGATAAATTGAATATTAAATACTCGTAGAACTAAGAAATAAATCATTTTCTGTGCGGAAAAATATTAAATAGAGATGATTTGATGATATAATAAGATAACGAATGTTGATGATGATGAGCCAGTTTAATATTTATCAATCATAGACTTTGTAGGAAGTCATTATACATTTTTGCACAGTAAAATCCATTTTTCAAGATACATATCAAGTTAGTTGAACCTATCAATATAAGTAACTTACCTGAACATTGTTATATTCATAATGAAAAAAGTTCACTTACATTACATCACAAGTTAGCATGAATCGAATCAATTTACTAAAATAATTTATTTTATATGACAATATATCCATCTAATGCATCACATGACAAACTCACAAACCATCAATATTTATAAATAAAATCAACTTTATTTATCTCAATGAAAATATGCTAGACTACTTGAATTAATATCATAATCTATATTATATTTACAATAATAAGTATGCAATAATATTCACTTACGAGATAAATGAACCGTTTCATTTTATAAAATATATTTATGATGATAAAATTATGCACACACGCCGGAGATTAATTGGAAAAGTTTTATTAAATTAATTAATTTAATTATAATTAAATTACACAGGAATTATGAACGAAGTACGGTAGAAAATTGTTAATAAAGAATAAATATATTTTTGTATAGAAAGTGTATTTTATATTTTATTGTATTTTTGGAAATTGTATTAGGTTTTAGGTTTACAGGCGCTAGAGAACAGTTCATTTGGAATGTATGGCAAATTATTGTGGGAAATATTTTACTATATATTTAAATGGTAATTACATTTCTACCAACACCATTTTCTTTTAATAAATTTTTATTTATAATTTGCTTTCAATTTAAATATGGTTTATGCATATTAGAGGTCAGTAGAAACTTTAACAAATACTCAGTTTGTGGATGAGATGAATTAATGATATTTTATATAAAAAAAAAAGCTAATAATTTTTCCGGATATTTCATATTACCTATAAATGTTCATTTAAATGAAAACCCCGTTAATACCAATTTATGTCAATTATCATTTACACGTTTTTAATGAATTGGTATTTTTGATGAAATAGCTTTTTTTCTTTTGATTTTTGATTTGGTAATTAGATTGTTGTAGTCATATTATTTGGCAAACGGTATGTCATATCTGTGCTATGGTCCCATGAATTACGTGCAATTACATAAAAAAAGAAGAAAAAAATCAGATCAAAATAAAAAAAGATATACGAGAATCTTTTAAAAAGAACCGCAATAACGCAACTCTTTAATTTGTTCGTCAATTTTTACTAACCATTATTTCGAAATTTATTTATTTAAAAAGAAAAGAAAAAAAAAGTGTTTGCTTTAATAAAGTTATTTATTAATAATAAGTTTAGAGGAAGACTGAAAAAAAAACACCTGTTATAATATAATTTAATATAAATGCAACAAAAAATACAGTACAATTACACATCAAATCGTAGCAATATATATACATATATATTTTTTAAATTCTTTATAAAATACCTGATCGAGCTTTTATCATAAATTTTTATCATAAAACCATAATAAAATTTTGTTAAACAAAACAGATGAAGATAAAAAAGCAATATATTCGATATATTATGTCAAATTAGTTGGTTTTGTTCATAAATAATACCGCAAATCTATGTCAATTATACCATATTGATCAATATCTTGCTGAAATTAACTAATTAATGCAATAAAATTTATCGATTGATGAAAATAATTTGCATATTCTTTCAATGCTATTTTGAACATTTTGTCAATAAAATTCGTCAATTCAAAAACAATAATTTATCGAATTTTATTTCTGTTGTGAACAAAATGTGCACAACGGTTTTTGATTACATCAGAGATGGTGAAAAAGACCCACCAAAACGCAATACACTCTTTTCTTTAGAGGTCACCGAATTTAAGCATAAAAAAAGAACACAAAGAATTGCACACACTTTATAAATAATAAGAAGGCTATAATAAGTCAATTATTTCTTGTTATAAAAAATTTAGTTGCATTTTCAATTTAACATGCGATTTGGTGTGATAGTTAATTTAAACCACATCATTTACATTCTAAACTTGAACCACCTACTTTCAAAAAAACAAAAAAAAAATGCATTTTGCGTTACAGCAGAACACAATCTGATACACATTTTTATTAATAAAATAATTATGGTTGAAGAGAGATATAATAACACTAAATATAGTTATTAACTTTTCCATCTCATATTCAATCAATATTTGCTTTTTTTTTTTCAATATCGTTTCTTTGAAATTTTTACTTTACAAAATGTTATAATATTATGAATTTTAAGTTTATTATAATTCAAAATATATACAGTGATGAACTGGCTGTAAAAAGCCTGGGATGCGATTTAAAAAAGGGCATTACATTCATATAAAATTACTAAAAAGACTCGTGATTTTGTCGATTTTTCAAAAAATCTGAGATGCAATAGCGCATCCCGGTGTATATAACCAGTCCACCACTGAATATAAATGTATTTTGTGTTTTTTGAGGTCTGTTTTACAGTAGGTTTTTAATTATTCGATTTGAGGCATCCATTATTCGAACTAGACGAATATATTTTTGGTACTGGTTTATGGTGGTTATACAAATTTGCTCTTTCTATTCCTCAATATTTTAATCCGATATGATAAGAGATATACAATGTTTAACGCAAATACAATGTTTGAATAATACAGAGTTTACTGTAATAAATTTTGTATTTGGCCTTGATAACATATGTCTAAATAAAAGCAATAGTTTCAATCAAAATAAAAAAAAAAACGAAGAAGCTATTATCACGTACACGATAATTACAGCCTACATACATTATTCATTATAATATTTATCTCAATAATTATGTATTTTTTTTTTTATTTTTTTGTTTCATATGATGTTGTTAAGTACTAACAATAGTCGTGCATTCTATTTCAAAGCATCAATATTCAAAATTTTAGAATAAATCTTGTTATAAAGATTTATGTGAAAATTACGTTTTGATTCAATAGAGGTTAAATTGAGTAAAAATCTTTTTAAGTTCGATTTGAATTTTATCCAATTTATTTTAAATCTTTAAATTTAATTTTTAAAGGTGTTGGTTAGATGTTGCAAATGTGATTTTCAGTATAATTTAATACTGACAAAAATTGATCTCTTATAACACTCTTTCTTTTTAGCTTCTAATAGTTTGAACAATTGGCAACAAATTTCGAGTTAGATAGATAACATTTTAACTCTTTCCATGTAAGTATTTTTTTTTGTTTATACTCAATCGATCAAAGTAGGGTAATAAGTTAATCACATTTTTACATAAATTCTTAAATTAAATAATTGATCCTATAAAATAGTATGTATAGAGGCTTTCTTTTAATGCAGATTTCTTGAAAAAATTTGTAAAACAACCCAACCCAATTCATTACTCTGCATAAGAATGAAAATTTAAAAAAAAATACATTATTTTGAACAGAATTATTTTCTTATCATTTTTCGGTATAGGAATTTAGCATAAGATTGAACACTTGAACAGTTCGGTTTTTTACTGTTTGCACTTATGTAAATTTTAGTTTCAAAATGTGACTTCCGGATAAAGATTCGTAATTTTCAGTCTGTTTTGGTTTGCATGTTTTATTATTTACTATATTCAAAAATGTTAAATGATTGCTTTGAGAAATTGCCTTAAAAAGCCAAAACAAATAAGTTAAATTCGCGTTATAATCAAAATTTTAGATTGAACATGCGAACATTCAGTAATACCATCAATTAATCAATAAAATAAAAAGTATGTCACGTTTTACAACAAACATAAAATCAATGAACTTTTATACAATTTAATTGGCTTCATCCACATTTTTCTTGTCACCATCCAACTATCGGAAGTAATAAAACAAGAATATGAGATGAAACAATGATTAATGAATTTGCTTATATTTCGCGATTTTTTTATATGTTTTATGACAAGATTATCTGCTTATATGTTTTCGTGACTTATTAAACAATAAGCAATATTTTGTTAAGTTAAGGTGAATTGATATCATATTGAAAGCCTTGCAAAATAACAAAAAAAAAATCATTAATGAAATGACAAACATATTACGCATTTTTTTTATACATATATAAAAATAGCATATAGGCTTCAAAAACGATTAAAATAAATAATTTTATGAGGAAGCGTAGATATTTTAATGTGACATCATAAACGCACAATTTATAATTTATATGAAATTGACATATGAACTCAACACTATCATTAAGCATTAACCATCGCTACGTAACCTTCTTTTGGATTAACTTCGTTTATATGATTTACTGATTATATAAATTTTTATTAATAACATAATAACACTTTTATTGTTAATATGAAACCAAACAAATATCTACAAGGGCTAATGAGAAAATTAAATAAGATTCAGGGACCAATTTTTTTTTTTTTTAATGTTTTTCTGTATTTTTTTTAATACCACACAATTAATTGTAGAGGAATTATTTACTTGATTCAATTAGAAGATTTTGTACTAACACCAAAACCATTTCGAATCAATAGGAATTCCAGATATAAATTATACAAATTACCAGAGCTGAGAACATTTATTAAAATGTACTTATACATATAATAATTTATTATGAATGCGTACTCACGATGAGCTATTAAATTACGTCTGAAAATTACCATGATGCATTATTTTTAAATTTGTAAAGTGTTAAGCCGTTAAGCGATACATTATATAATTTAAAATACAATTATTATTGATGATTAGATCTTATACGATTATAATGAATAGAACGCCCAAAAAAAAAAAAAAAACTAAATAAAATTGGGAATGTTTAAGTAATTTATTTCATTCCCAACACATAATCCCTTTGCATAAACGTGAGACCAAAAACATATAGCAAGTGTAGTTACATGTTATGCTAATTACTGTAATCACCATTAATCCTAACTTAAAATTCAATTCAACAACAACAACAAAAATATATATTTTTATTTCTAATAAATGTTATATAATATTAACAAGACATACCACATTAAGCTTCTCCATTAAAATATTGATTTGATTTTTTGTACACATTTTTTTTTTGGAAATTGGTTTGTTGATCCTCTTTTTTCTCTGGTTATTTTTTTTTTTACGTATTCTCTTCAACAGAGTTTAATATTAAATTACCACATTAGTTATTGTTCAATAATAATTAAAACGAGAACAATGTTCTTTTTGTAAACAGCAACAGAAAATTAAAATAAAAAACGAAACAAACGAAACAAACAAATAAAAAAAAACGGTTTTTCTTTTCAATAGAATAATATCCGTTCAAAATCTATAAAAACATAATGTTATTATCTAATTTTCTAAATACCAAAAGTCTATGAATAGAATTGTTTCAAACATAAAATGTTTTTCCATAATACTTATTTTTCAACTATTTTAATTTTACGCGAAACGAAATAATGAAAATACCATTAAAATGAATTTTATTTTTAAAAGTTCAGTTTCTTTACTTATAATATGAATGCATCATTGTAAGAATACCGCGTACCAAAATAACAACAACACAATTCATTATGTTGTTTTTTTTTTGTTGTTGTTTCTTTTCTTGTTTTTCAATATATTTTATATTTTGTGAGGCATGCACCAAAGACCAAAAAAATTATCGTTTCTGCCATTAATTGTATACTAACTATAAATTAATACATTGTTGGGCTGTTATTCACAATATGTAGAGGTATTTGATTCAAATTATGGATATATTTAAAATTGGCGATCTTTTCTTTTGTGTTCGATTTTTGTTTTTTTGTTCTTTTATTGTTTGTATTTTCGTTTAGATGTTGGTGGTACAAATATTATCAATAAAAGTGCATAATATTGCACGTATTTTATGTAAATTATAGCATTATGCCAATAATTCACAATAATAATTATTATTTTAACATTTAATGATTAAGCACAAACAAACATTGCGATTGGATAATCCCGTGCCACACACAAAGAATTTTAATAAACTTTTTTTTTTAGCAGAAACAAAAATAAAAAAACAACAACATTAAAATATTTTCGAAAGGAAAATCTTGAATATTTTTTGTCTGTTAGATTATAGTTTTTTTTTTTAACAAAAAAAAAATCAAAAGTTTATTTTAGATATTTAAGAAAATAAGTAGTTTTTTTTTTCTTTCGATTTTAAATGAATAATTAATCGCACACTAAATATACACATTGCACGTTTACACATAGAAATTCCACACGTCTATAAATTTTATTTATTTACATTTTAATTTTAATTTTTTTTTTAACTTTGACACAAAATCTACAGGAAAATAAATAAATTTAAATATTAATTTTCGATGAATCTGAGAGAAATTACCAAAATGTATTAAAACTTCTTTTTTTTTTATTATTATTATTATTTTGTTGAAAAATATATTAGCGGTTAAGTAGGTCTCACGCCCGCACATTCACCGATTATTTATATTGCATACAGTAGTTAGTTTAAAGAAAGATTATTTTTAGAAAATAAATCTATCAATTCAAAAAATCGAACTAATTTTCACTGCAATGAGTATACAATTGATTTAAAAAATAGGCTTAAAAGTTCATATATTGAAAAAAGTCCAGTCAAATAAATAAACTTAATCTTTTTTGTAAACTACTTTTAATTTCTAATATGAAAAGTATATATCATATTCAGGTACAGCAGCTGTTGACTGCTGATTCCTCCTGCTGTGCAATTTGAAATACTACACAAGCCAAGAAACTTTGTTTCACATAGTCTTTAACCATAAACAGATTCCAAAAACATATATAACGTACTAAAATTACATTATAATAATTTCAAATAAGAGATACTAGCGCGCGCACATCAAATACGCGATAACATTACTTTCGAGCAGACCGCGAGCGAATGTTTCATGATATTGTATTTAACATTAACCATATTTTCAACCAGGTAGTTTGGTAGGAAATTATGCACAGGTGTTTGCATACAGCGGTGATGGCAAATAATATGGTATAGGTATATAGAGACATAAGCATAGAAATACACAAATTGTATAAAATATTCTTCGTGAGAGTAGAGTTTGTTATATTAATGTGAAGTTACTATTAATAGTGCAACAATAAATACAGCACTCTTAACATCGTATCATGAAAATATGTGGTATGGTTTGTTAATTTTATAGGCTGGTAAAATATTTATGAGAGATATGCGGTGCGGTTAGGCGTTGATCTCGTTTTATTATAGAAAAATTTGTTTCGATCAAGAGAATTTAATATTGTTATAAAATGTTTGGTTTTCAGAGAATATATTTGTTGATTAAAGGAGCATCAATAAACATTTGAGTATTAGTGAGAGAGCGTGCGTTGCATGAGATTATGCATTTAAATGCAGAGTGAAAGAGTATTATTAAGTATTGGAGACGTGTATCCGTATGTAAAGGTATAACCAAAATACAGGTGATTTGCGAAGACACATTTTTTTTTCTATTTTTGTTATGGTTTTGGTTTTTGTTTTGTTTTGTTTTTTGAGTAAATGGAATAAAACAGTAAAAGTTGTATTGACAGGGTTGCGTATAGCAATTGAAATTAATTTTATATTATTTTTTTAAAATATTATTTGGTATTCTTATAGTTAAATATAATTTCAAGATGCAATAAAAATAACTTATGATAACCGAAAGTTTAATTGATTGAGGTTTTAGGCAAATAAAAATCTGTAAGAAATAAATATTGTAATAGATATAATTAATTAGATTATAGAGAGTGGTAATTGGGATATATGATAGCATAGCAGAATGTGTTGATATTAAATTCCCAGGAACTGTTACTTATAGGACTAGTAGGCGAATGAGATACTAATTCTTGTACTTTCAGGTATAGTAACATATAAGTCTAGCAGGAATCGAGCTATAACTAGAATAAATAAATGAATATTTATTCCGAAATTTTATATAGATTCTATTTATGATTGAAACAGACACAATATGCTGTATTGTAAATTATTTCATATCCTAGCACTACTACTATGACTTATAGATGCCATAATTAATTTTTAAAATATACTTTCTGATAGTATAAAAATCACAAACAATACTTCTAATACCTCTACCTATATCTTCCTTCTCTTGTTAATTATAATTGTGAACAAAACATATATTAAAACCTTATAAATAATTTATCGTCAAAGGAGAATAAAATCTTCCTTTTAGAGCTTCTATTTATTTCATATATAAATAAGTAGTAATACAAACAAATATATTATTGATCGATTATAATAACTGAAGATAAAAATGTATTAAGTCAGTCTATAAATTTTGCTAAGCGATTTTTTTTTTATCTCAATGATTTAAAAATGATTGATATTTGGGGGGGTATTTCATTAAAAGGTATCGGGTTTCAATCATTTATATTTATGCGATACAAGTAAACATGCAATAAAATTAAATGTTAAAAATATAAAAATTGAGTGAAAAAAATACAACATGTAATCTCATTAAGAAATTGTTGAATTATTTATATGAATATTTATATAAATATACTCTAAATCGACCAATAACGATTTGTTTCACAACTTTTAATCATCAAAATATTTAAAATATTTTGTTATAATCGTTTTACAATAAAAACCTGTCATCAATATTCCGTGTGTATCTCAATTTTACGTATTAATCGACTAATTAATTCTTCAATATTGATACTTAATTTTCAATAAATGAATTTTGATATTTTAATATCGACAATTAACAAACTTAAAAAAAAAATTAATACAAACAAAAAACAAATATCTGAAGATTGCAATATCTTAAAATAGAAACAGCTAGTTGACATAATGAACTTAAATCTGTATTAAAAGTATAACTAAAATACAAAAAATAAAAAATAAGAATCCAATCTGGAAGTCTTAATGAACTATTAATACAGGAAATTGAAATAATCGTTAAAATTTGTTTCGTTTGGCACCGAACAGAATCACAAATCGATAATTAAAACAATTTTAAATTAATATTATTAGTTTCTTGCATAACATTTCAGCCCACAGTCAAAATGTAAATCAAACGTATATTTGTATAAAAGAAACATTTAAAATAAAGAATAATATTTTATATTAATTTATTCGTATGAATTGCAAGTCGATAGAGACTCTTAAATATTTATTAATGGTTCGATTATTGCATCTAGGCAATAAACAAAAACAAATAATACGAACTATAGAAGGAAACAATCGATTAACTATTTATTTATCTGAAGATGAAAAATTGTCATTTGAAATTTATTCAAATTATAACATTGTTAAAAAGTAACATCAATTTTTTTTTTGTAGTCGAAGACAACAATTCATTAAAAACTACTAAAAACATTCTGTTGATTGTTTCTTATGTATCTTTTTGTCATCTTTATAATAAAATTGATTATCTTACCTTTTGTGGAAATTTTAATCAGTAGTGATGGCCCCGGTTGTTCACCCACAAACATTTAAACAAACAACATCTGAAATAGAATTAAAAATAAAATAATATTATTAACTTAAAATATCGTAAAAACTAAACACAAGTAGTGAATCTATTATTTTGGTGGTATTAAATTTGGTTATATTTATTCAGCAGGTGTTTTGCTTTTGTACGATGAGTTTGATAGAAATTTTTCGGGTCAATGAAATTCTTAAAAAAAAGTGAAAAATTTATGGCAGTAAAGTTTTTTTTTTATAAATATGTTATAAAACGCCCTCGTTAGTTGAAACGTTGAAGACGTTGCTTACGTAAAATAATTTATTGGATTAATTATTAAATAGCATATTTGGAACATTTAATTGGATAGTAAATGGAATGATGAGCATAAATCTAATAATTTTGAAAGAAATATTTTGTAAATGTAATGTTTCTGATTTCACTTTTGAAAGATCTGTAACTAATCACAGAGGCCGGCTACAATGTGTCTAACAGACTCGACTATAGCTATTAGTTGAATCAATAGTTTTATTATTGTTGGTTGTTGCATATATATAATAGAAAACAAGGAAAAAAATACAAAATGCTGATATTGATAAGATTCGCTGGCTCACTTCCACTCCCATTTTCAATGGGCAAAAAAAAATTGAAATGACTGAGCATAAATATAAATCATAACTTTCTTCTAGTTTCTTTTTTTGTTACATACAACAATCAGATCTCCACCTCTAAATAGATATGAAAAAAAAATCAAAGAAAAGATAGCCTACAGAATATCAAATATATAGGTACTAATAGGCAGCGCTGTATCCAGGATGGATTTCGAGAGCTGGCAGTGTCTCAATCATCCACGAAATAGTGAACGTAAGAGGAATGCATTTATATATAACCAGCACGATAAGTTTTACTTTCGGTGTACGAATTACTTTACTATTCATATATATTTGTGTACGAAATCGAAATTTAAGAGCTTGCAGTGGAAATCTGAGAACTGGCATTGCCTCAGTTGCACTAACCTGGATACAGCGCTGCTAATAGGGCACTTCGTGATGACATGCTTTATAGCATCTCAGCGAGGCGAAATACGTGGTAATTTGTACATGTACATTTAAATATTCAAATTATACTTAAATTATTGTAAATTTTATTCATTTGTACACAAGAACACAAAGTTGAGCTACAGTATCTTTGTCGCCATGATGTACCCTATGTATTGGTTGAAATAAACCTTAATATCAAATAAAAAATCTAATTCAAGTAAATTAATTCAATTGAAAATATAATATACTTGACAGTTAATGTACAATTTATCTCTTAATTAAAAAGTCACAAATCGAACATAAAGATATTAAATATTAACCAATTGAAATATAATGAGATTAGAATCAGAAAATTTTGTGAAATTAATTTGATGAGTAATGTCTATGTGACATATTTATTTTGCACATCAGTTAAATAATGCATAATGTAAAGAATACAGTTTTAACGAGATTCATCAAAACTGTTATTTTATTAGACAGTTTTTGCAAAAAGAAAATAAAAATTTACTTATTAACCTAATTTTGCAAAACTAATAATAAGCCCAGCAAGATCTCTGTCAATTTATATAAAAAAAAAAAAGAAATACAATGAAGAAACAAATTAAACGAATTAGTTACAAAATTATTAAATTATTTGAAAATTAGCCAATTTAAGTATATTAAATATTTTAATTGTATATTTAATATTATTTTTCATTTAATTTCATTTAACTTTGCAAATGATTTAAAAAAAAATGTATTCGAGAAAATACTGAGTGTAAATATTTATTAACACTCAAAAATGTTTGAAAAAAAAATGTGGAAAAAAAATAAATAAAAAATAATTTATTATTATTAAAATTAAAACAATGATTCAAGCATTCCAATCAATATGAAAAACAAATCTGTTTCAGATGGCTCGCACACACAATAAAAGTATTCTCTTTTTTTTATTCGAATTATTTAATTTCCGGATTTTTATTTGCTCTTCTTATTTTATTATAAATATAAATAAGAAAATAATGAATATTACTGAATAGCAAAGACGCCAGTAAGACGGAAAATATTTTATATTTCTTTGATGCCAATTCCATCTGTAGAAAATATGGGGGAAATTCCAGAATCTGTTTATTTTAGTCATATGTGTGTATTGTTCAATGGACGTCAGTCATATTTCATTGTTTTAAGAAAAGAATAATGTATCCGAAAAACTGTTTTCTTTGAAATTCATAATTAATTAGTACAGTAGAATCATTATTTTCATGCATAATCTTTGGATGTACAGAAGACGATATTTAATAGATTTTTCACTTGTGTGAAAGAAACAGCAAAATTAAATTAAAATTTATATGAGTATGAAACAGAAGTGCGCCAGATTTTGTATGAAATAAATGAGAGTCTACTGTAAGATAATTTATATATGAAAAAAGAAGAAGAAACATATATCCGGAAGTTAAAATCAATTAACCGCACATTACTCCATATTCGAGGAGCGCCAAATGAACCACAATCAATTATAATATTGTATCATAAACGTTTGCTTCTACGTATTACTCAACTAGGTGTGAATATAGCCTAAACAAATTTCATTGGCTTCAAAATTTTCATCTGGACTTTTTCTATAATCATTTCCTTCACATCGCATCTAATATAATAATGATATAATGTTAATATTTACAAGTTCTTTATATTATTGTTAGCCATACGCAACTATAATATTGTTTGATTTAATATAATTGAAACAAATTAGAATATTGTAATGGCTAATGGGCATAAACAAATACAATGAATATTAAATAAGTGAGAATCCAAATCCAAATCCAAATCCAAATCCAAATAGACCTTTGCACATATAACTAATAATAATAATATAACAAAACATAAATTGGAGTTGAGTTGGGTGTTTTAACTGTTTATATTATCGAGACTGAAATGAAGAATAAACATTTACATTTCTTAAATTGGAATAAGTAACTATAGCAAGTTTGTATACACAAAATATCATTTTGTTTTTATTTGAATAGAAAAGAAATAGAAATGTGAAGAGTGATGAGTTTAAAATGTTGTTGCAATTAGTATTCAGGGTGCATAGATATTAATGAATGATAATATTATGCTTGATTATATTGAGATCTATGTCAAATGTTCTGTTTATAAGTTAATAAGATGCATGTTGACCGAGTGAGATTAGTATAGATCAACTATGAATTATTGAAGCAATTGAAGAAGTATCCGAAATAAATGCAATTAGCAAGGCATAGATGAATTGATATTTTAAAACTATTGACATGTTAAAGTTGAACGTAAATTTCTATTATCGAGTCTGTCTAATATGTAATGAAATGATTATCATTAATTATTGCCAGTAGAAAGTAATGGCAAAACAATGTGAATATTTTATTTAAAATTAGATATCGAAAATCTCAGAAAACGGATTTTCTCGAGTATAACGACATTTATGTGTATAAAACAATGTATCAAGGTCATTTATTGTCGTATCAACAGGGATCGGTCTTGGACTACATAAGACAAGGATGTTAAGCAAAATGATAAAACTGTACTTTGCATTACAATTTCTGAATATATTTACTTGTACTTTGTATTCAATGATGTGCATTAAATAAAAAAAAATCTCGTAAAAATTTGCAGATCGATGGCCTGTCGTTACAAATAAACATATTTAAAAACGTGCTACACATTTTAATGTCATTTATTGTCCAAGTTAGTGGACACATATTGTAAATGGTTATCTAATTAGCATTTTTAGTTCCTACCTATTTAAAAAAAAAAAAGTAAACAAAAATATAACATATTGTTGATCACACGTTCTATTTTTTATAATTTGACAATAACAATAAATAATTTATTTTTATTTTTGTAAAGACAAAAATAAATTTATTATTTCACGTGAATATTTTAGTATTGTTTTCACACCTGTACTTATTTGTAAAAAATGAGACTTTGGCATTAAATAAAAGTAATTTTCCATTAAATCCATAAATAGATGTTCCAGTAGCGCAAGCCTTTTACTGACAGCAATGTTTATTTTGCTTCTTTTTTTTTCACTCATATAGAAAATTTACCATTCGTTTAGGCTTATAAATAATTTATAGATTTGGTTTTGGTTGCAAATATATTTGTTTTTGCGTAATATAAGAGAAGCGACGAGAAAATACAGATATTGATATTTCATTGGCATAATTTGGTGTCGCATGCAATAAATATAGCATACAACAAAACAAAACCGAACAAAAGACGTATATGGATTTGAATTGTTAGGGATTGGCATAAGATGTATGCATATGAATAATGTACATACTATATTTGTGAAATTTGAGTATTCATTTAGCAATTGGCATATGAAGAGAACTGAAAAGAAAATGTCATGTCAAGAAACAATACCTGTTTTTATATGCCGTATTTTTTTAGATGGAAGATCGATACAATACCTATACAATTACACGTTCATATTGATTTGCAAAATGTCACATCTTCTTCTTATGCTGTGCTTAATGTTATGTTAAATTATTAAATTGTTTTAAAATGAACAATGCCTCATCATATATTTTCAGAAACATATTTTTTATTACTACTTATTTTCTGTTCTTTTATGCATTATTAAAACTGCTAGAATGGTAGACTAGACACCACTCGGATAAGCCAGTGAATAGCTGCTTACCAGAGAATTTAAAAAGATTTAGCTCGTGAATGTTAAATTTAAGCTCCACTCTCATATAGGGAATATGTCTATAAATAATTGAAGTTTACTTGTGTTTAAAGCTTTTTAATTTAAAGAATCCGTGTTTAAAGCCTAATTTAAAGCAAATTCCTTTTCCTCAAAACGGCATTTATTAATTAATAAAATTTTGAGTTTTCATGACATTTTTTCTTCAATATTTTTATACCAATTCATTCACGTTTATAGTCTCTATCCCACGTTGCTGTGCTATGTAAATGTGTGCTCTGTGATGAGGTTGTAGAT
>JAABKK020020368.1:0-15590 GCA_011634745.2 Catotricha subobsoleta | reverse complement strand
CAATTCATTCACGTTTATAGTCTCTATCCCACGTTGCTGTGCTATGTAAATGTGTGCTCTGTGATGAGGTTGTAGATATACAATCTACAACCTATATACAATACGATTTAATTTAGCTTTTTTAATATATTAAATAATATTAAATGAAAATGTACTTCGAATGAAGTAAATAATAATAAAAAAAAAGAAAATTAAAAAATGTCACGCGCATAAATACCGACGAAATTCATATCATTAGTTATGATCAAAGAACGAAAATCGTGTAATAAAATATTTGTAGTAATACTATACTTAAAAACCTAGAAGATATTTTTATTCGAGTACATGGTGCCGCTGTTATTGTTGTTGTTTTTTTTTTTCGTAAATTGTGCAAGAGAATGTAATGTACCAATTAAAAAAGCTGTACAAACAATTTTATTATTAAATGAATTAAATTCCTTTGGCCACAAATTTATTAGAAGACGTGTGAGTTATGTGTAGCAGTGTTTATAGCATTAATATACAGATAAAGATGTGAATATGGGTTACATGTGAAATAATTTCAAGCAAATTTTGTTTTAATATAAATTTTAACACGATAACGTGTTATTTTTTGTATGCGTGATCGGGCATTCACTGAAATAGAAATGTTCGTATATAAATTAAATGTAAAATGACCTCATCAGATATGTTCTGTGGATTAATTAACTGACAAATCCGTTTTTTTCCTTTTTTTTTTTAGAAAACATTAATATGTTTTATGTTTAATTACAGAATTATTTATAAATGAATCCATTACAAATTTACGCAGGTGAGCACTACTTTTCTTGTGTGATACTGAGACCATATACATTATCAAGTTTATTCTTTGCAGCTATTCATTCTTGAATGTTTTTGGGAAAGCTTTAAGAGGGTAATCATGTATATTCCCCTTGAATGGGTAAAATATCTGAAATCACAATTCAACTTCACCACGACGGCATACCGACAAATGAAATCGGAAAAGTTGGGGTGAATAGGGACAGTCAATTACAGAAAACTTATATGTTAACTCATTTCACCTTAACTTACTTTCTCTATTTATCTCAACTATCCCGAGTCATTCCATTTAACGGTACTTTTATATCGTCGATTCTTATTCGAAAGAAATGTATTTTCGATCTTGCTTACTTAAGTAGAAGTGTCGTATCAATTAAAGTCATATAAGTACATATTCAAATTTTCGAATTACCGCACGCTAACGAGACACACAATAAATCATAAACATATTTTATAAAAAATAAAGTGCATCCTAAAAACAAAAAATGAAACACTTGTTAAAGATTGCTTACCATATGCGTCGATTATTTTAAATTTATACTTGATGCATTTGTTAAGAACACAAAAAAAAATAATAAATAAATGAAGCAGCGCTCAAACACCAGTTAGGTAGCTCCGAATATTAATAAAATATAAATTAACAATTTGAATATACCGTTAAATTGTGACAGCTGTCATCAAACCACACAACAATAATTTATCAACATTCTTGCTTAACAATGATTGTCAAAGTAATATTCCTCGTAAATTAATAATAAACAAGCTGACTGACACCGCTAGTCATTGCTAATTATTGCAAATTAACGCATTCACTTCATATACAAATTAAAAATATTCCGTAATATTCATGTTCGCTCGCAACCAATAATTTACTAATCATTTTTCAGTTAACTCAAACACTTTAAATATTGAAAAATATGTGGAATTTTAAAAATTATTTTCTTGTTAAAAACAAATGTTTTCAAACAATTAAAATTCTGTTTTTATGTTATTAAAGTTCAATTATGAAGAATGATTTCGTTATCAAAATAATATCTCGCGTACAAAATAAATTCAGGTTCACAACAATTCTTACGAAGCAATGATCTAACAGAATGTAGAAAATTAACAATACAACAAGCCGTTCAAATGACGATCAAATAATAAATTTTTAGTCATCACAAAACATATATTATAATATATTTTTTATTATTATTATTATTTTCGTCTGTGCGCTAAATCTAAAATGGTAAAATAAATATTATTTTCTTTTTTTGATTTTTGTAGCAAAATACATAAACATATTTCATGGATTGGTTGATTTAGGATATAAGCAAATGGGAATCGTCTACATCAGCAAACTTACATATTTTTAAGAAAAGTATAATATAATAATGCATAGTGCACTGCACAACACACTTCAATTTAAAAATTAAGATATTAATCATTATAACACCATAGAGTTATAAAAAAAAGACCGTCTCGAACACATATGGTTCTTATAAAAATAAACAAAACAAAACCCCGCATGATTATTTGTGAAATTTTGTCTGAGACCGGATAAATAATAAAGCGAAATGTTTTTCTACAACCAAAAATACAATTCAGAAAGTGGAACAATTTAAGAAAATGTATTTTATATGCCCTTTTATTTCGTATGAAACGTAAATAGTGTGACTCCGCTTTTAATTTTCATGAAAATTCGGTTAAATTGTTTATATATATTTTTTTTACAAAATATGTTCAATTGTTCCTTCATATAAATAGCACATAAATTAATATTTTATTTATTTTGATTACATAATAGTTGCGTATGTATTACGGCAAGTTGCTAAGATCAGTGACGGAATACAGTAGTGAGGAATCAAGGCGTAAACAAGAATAAAATAAAAGGCAGGATATTTTTTCAAAAATTAAAAAAGTTACTATTTTCATTTAAAAACTTATATGAGAGTAAAGTAAAAATATTCAGCACAAAAAAGTTACCAGAAGGAAGGCCCTGGCAATCACACAAGGCCTAATCCATATCTGGCGAAGATTCTACTAGTTGTTATAGTAATAAACAAAATATTCATGTTGACCAAAGATAAACAAATTAATTTTATATTTGTGTAGTCGAATAAATTTATCGAATTATTATTGAGTAGAAAGTAGTGGCATTGTTATCTATGAAAAATAAAATATTGTTCGTAAATGCAGCCGGTTTAGTCGAGTGATACTTAATTACAAATATAACATAATATATATACTTATAATCCAAGAATCAGAATATTAAAATTTGATAAACTAAATCACCTTTCATTCACCATTAGAAAATTAAACAAATAAGTATCAAAAAATAAGATAAATACTATTATAGTAGAAAATTAATATGGATATCGATGGTGATGTATTAGATGATTTAAGTGATTTTTCGGATTTAAATGAAGAAGGTATATTTTCTGAATATTTGGTAATTGTGCACGTTAGTATTTATAGACACAATATTTCATTCTAAATTCATAAAGTTCAAGAAGCACCAGTAGTATGTGAATCAGAACCAAAACAACCAGTCCCTGAATATTCAAAAGACCAATTAGCTGAATTGGTGAAATTTGTTCAGAAAATGACTATTTTATATGGATTGGATGAAAATGATTGGAACACTGATACCACAGATACAATAAAAACTTGGTTAATGGATACAAATCATTTAATGTTGACAGTCTTTTACGATACGAATGTATTGAAGGCAAGTTTAACATTTCCAGCTGTGCCTGTTTATGATATTACATATTTTTTGCGTGAACCCAATCATATATTCACCATTGATGATTTTCATGATGATGTTACATTTGGAAGAATTCATGAAGATATTGACGGCACTCTATTGACTTTACTAGAAAGAGTTTATGCTCCATTTTTTTTCAATACAAATGATTGGAGTGAAAATGTTAAATCACGTTTATGTTCAGCATTTCACTCGTTCTTGGCACAAATGACTGGATTGCATTTTAAAATGTCGGGAATATCAGTTTTATATCTTCCAAGCGAAGGAATAAATTTAAATCCAGCTGAAGCGATTAATGATAAAGAACTGTTAAAGAGGTTGGAAATGATTGCGGAACACTGGATAACAACGCTACGATTGTGCTTAGGTGACAAAGAACAGCTTGTTCCATTGATATTGATGTGTCCAACAGATGAGCATGATTTTTGGTTATATAGATGTAGTTTTTAACGAATTGTACGTTTTTACATATATATAACATATTTTTAAATTTTAGATGAAGTTCTTTCTGGTATATGACATCAAGTTATTCTAAAAGATTTTCTGTACATCATGGCCATTTTGGAAAAATCTCAGTCGATTTTTGTTAAACAAATTAATGATCTTATTAATGAAATAAAATATGAAATTGAGAGAGCAGAAAATAATATTCTCTTTTTACAGTTGCTTGTAAAGCCTTGTCAGGAAATAAATGAATTAGAAACACCAGCAGATTTACCGTTGAAATTACCTAAAATTATGAATCTCATTCGATATATTTGGTTAAATTCTAAGTTTTATAACACCAGAGATCTAATTACGAAACTGTTTCGAAATTTAAGCAATCAAATAATTGTTTTTTGTCGAAATAAAATTGAAGTTGAAATCATTCTGGATGGTAAGCCAAGTCTAGGAATGAAACTGGCTAATATGGCTATTGACTGTTGTTTGTATTACAAAGTAATTTACGAATGTATATCTTCTGATCATAAGACAGACAACCACCTGATGGAGTGGAACTTAGATGATGCATCAATTTTTAATCATATCGATACATTTATTCAGCGGCTTTATGATTTCATTGAAATTTGCGAAGGAATTATTGTTTTTGGAAGATGCAATGAAATCGAAATTGTTTCAAGTCCTTTGTTTGGCGGTGATCGGGGAAGAGAGTTCGAGAAAACCTGCCAAGAGACTGAAATTAAATTTAAAGAACGACTCAAAGAAATACGTGTTTCTTCCTCGCATATTTTAGATGTTCATAATAATATTTGGTATGATGATATGGATAAATATAAAACTGTAATTAAAAGTTTAGAGGAAATTCTCGAAAACTTGATTTCAAATGTATTCCTCCATGTTGCAAATGTTGAGGAAGGTATTGAGGCGCTTAGTAGCTTGTATTATTATTCAGTTCGAAAGAATTTGAGATCTGCTTATATTCGGAAAACGTCACACGTCTGGAATATGTTCGCAAAAGAAATTGCAATTACGAACAAACAATTATTAAACCAATTAAATACCCGTTCATCGTGGCTACCAAAATTTGCAGGACGTGCAAATTTGCTAAAAATTAATAGCAACAGAATCTCAAGATTAAAGAACCTGTTTGAGAAAGCTGAATGGTTGCCGGAAAATTCTAACTCGATAAAGGTTGTGAAGATTCAAGCTAATAATTTTTATTTTTTAATTCTGTTTTTGTAGGTTCTTCAGGACTACGAGGAAATGAGATCCAATATGGCGAAGAATATACAAAAGCTATATGATCAATGGTTAGATTCTCTTGGCACCGAAGTAATATCCAAATTAAATAGAACATTAATGATTCGCAGTGTAACTCATCCAGGTTTGTTGAATTTAGCAGAAATAGTTTCGATAATTAATTTCATTCAATAATATGCAGGTTTACTTGAGTGCAATATCGATCGATCAATTTTCGATATCTGTGAAGAAGCACAATATTTTAAAATGCTAGGCTTTGGTATACCGGTTCATATCAATCAATTGTATTCTAAATATAATCCGCTGAAAATGATTTACGATCGTGTGCTGAAAGTAATGATCGATTATAATAAAGTCCTAATTTCTTTATCGGAGAAAGAACGAATACTATTTCGATCATTGATTCAAATGTGTGACCGAATAATAGTACCTGGAATATACAAATTGACTTGGGGTAGTGAATCATTAGATGTCTATGTATCTGAGTGTAATAATCAAACTGAAGAACTTCAGGAGTTTTTAGAAATTTATAGAAAAGCCAATTTAAATATTGTAAAGGGTTGTGAAAAAATTTGTGACATATCAATTCTTAATATTTCCGTCACAAAAGCAACTTCTCTGAAAGATATTAAGTTAAATCTTGATGATTATCGAAAAGAAAAGATTTTAGATATTCTGAGACTTTACAATCATATTGTCGAAATGCTATTCTTAGTTTATGATGGCTTTGAAGCGTATATGGAAACCGTAAGTATACAGAATATATTTGGAATAATTGAATTTATTAATAATTGGAATTTTTCAGATGATAGATATATGGAGGGAGTATGTCATGAAATTTGATAATCTCATACAAGAAGCATTAAAAGCATGTGCTAGAAATTCGTTGAAAGTTATTTATAACACGCTTCATGGAGATGGCACAGTGGGTCCAGCTCCTCTTTTAAAAATAGACATAGACCTACATGATAAAAAGGTAATTGTTAATCTACAGTGGCAACAATTTAATATAAACTCATAAAATATCAAATTAGTTATTATATTTTTCTCATTAGCTTAATTTTTCACCATCACTTCAACAAATAGCTGACTTTTTAGGAAACATCTACAATATTCTGATTGATTCATTGACTTACTTTCCACGTTTAGTTACAAAATTCGGTTTAATGATGCCGAAAACTATGTTGGAATATCACAAAGTAATTGATATGGATGTTGAGTGTCGGAATTTACAACAAATGATTCTGGATGAAATAAAACATAATCAATTACAATTATTTGCTTATACCGAGGAATGGGCGCCATTTGTTTCTTTATGGGAATTAGATAAAAATATTTTCATGAAAAAAATACAAGAAATGATCATAACTGCAGAAGTTTTTGATCAAAATATTGAACGTTATTCTGATATATCAAATCAAATATCATTTCGAGAAACATCAACTACTGTTTATTTTATGACGATTAATTCAAAAAAATTGAAAAACTCGATTTATGAAGAAATCGATAGTTGGCAAATGAGGTATTTGGACCTATTGAAAGACAAAGCTGCTGAAAAAATTACGGGTAATATCAAATAATTGTTTTATTATTTTTCAATTAAAATTTATATTAAAAACTTTGCGTTTTCAGCAATTTTTGATTATACAAGAAAGAATATTGAATTAGTTTCTGAGGTTTCGAAAACCGTTGCTGAAATGCAACGTAGCATTTTGTATTATGATAGTCTTATTGTAGAAGTAGTTAAGAAAGAAAATCAAATTCTTGACCTAAAAGAGTATTTTTCGATCTTAACCAAACATGACGTAATAATACCAAACGATATAAGAATTATGAAAGAAACTTTAGACACACAATGGGAATGGTATCTAAATCAACTAAGCGAGGCTGAAGAAATGTTAGATAGCAGCAAAGATAGCTTCAAATTAAGCCTTTTAACCGCTGATGAAGCAAAAGATTTTTCCAGCAAGTTGTGTTGATAAAATATATTTTGTGTGATTCTTCTAAGAAATTTTAAAGCCATTCATTTTTGTATACAAACACGTATTTTATTAATAACAATTTTTACTTCTCATTTCAAAAAGTGCTTTTTTTTATTTTTGTTTAATTTTGCTAAATTTTCAAATGCTAAAAAAAAAAGAAATATTTCTTAAAAACGAGACGTTAATTACTTTTACAGTATAATTCCCATATATCAAATGACCTACCACTGTGCCTGTGCATTGCGCTGCGCATGCTATTAACTTTCATTCCACTGATACCTAATGTTTAAAAACACAATGCATTTTAGTCAAGTGTTTTATAATACATTTCCATTTTCATTTCGTTTGAAGATCCCCCTATTTTAGTTAAATACAACGGCAGAGAAGTAAAATCAATGTAGACGTCTGAAGGATTGTTAATGCCTTGACAAGACTCTTAAATTATTGTACAGCTAAAATCCACCTACCACTAGTAGTATGTTATGAAGTGTGCGTGCTGTGTATATTTACATTTTTACAAAAGGCAAAAAAAAAATAATAATATCGAAAGAGTGCCTACTTTGCATTATAATGTATGACATAAAATTACAATAAATGTGCCCTTTAACGTATGAATATTTTGTATTGTTGTACACGCAATCAATAAATGGGGTGACAGGGACTGGTTATTTTCCCCAAATCGCTATTTATAACTATCAAATATTTTTCTATTTGATGAATGCTTTCAAAGAAAATGTGAACCGCACACATAAATCACCATCAAATTATTATTTTTTTGTGGAAATTGATTACGAGTCAGATCCATAAAGGATTTTTTTGGAAAACCATTTTGAAACATCTATTATTTTAAGTGCTTAAACATAATGATGATGACTTTCCGTCAGGTTTCATATTATACACTTTTTTTCACTACATCATAAAGGAAATATGGAAAATAATAGCGTTTTGAAATGAGTACTCAAACTCATGTGACATGTCTAACTAATATTTTAATAGTGATTCCACTAAACAATGGCTGCATGCATACATGCTCAATGGGGGGGAGGGGGGCTGGTGTGTTACCCCGCCTGAGATTTGAAAAAAATCTTACCCTCTGTCGATTTTGCCGAAAATAGTATCGTTTTTCAGGTTTTGAACACAAAATAGTATGTTTTTTAAGTTTCAGAGAACTACCCTACCTCGATTTTGAATAAAATAGTATCTTTTTTAAGTTTGAGAAAATTATCCTACTTCGATTTCAAAATTACCCTATTTCGATTCCTAAAATACGTATCTTTTTTCACTTTCTCAAAACTCAGCTAAGGGTAAGCCTTTTTTTTTAAGGCCGTTTTGCAATCGTCGATGAAAAAAAAAAAAATTTACCCTATCTTAATTTTTCAAATTTACCCCTCCCTGAAATCAAAAGCGTATGCATCTATGGCTGCATGTTTCTGTTTTTATGAACAAATACATATTTCATAGATTACATCTTTACATATAATTTAATTATATCCATCAGCCAAATTCTAGAAAATTCAATACCTTTATTAAAATTTATTTGATCTTAGGTTTTAAACTAATTATAAACATGCAGGATTAATATATATATTGAAAATGATCTATATAAAATGCGCATAGGAAAAAGTTTATAGTTCCAATATATTTTCTACATTGCTTTCTATGTATATGCGTTGCAACCACCATACATTTCGCTGTATTCAAAAACCAAATTTTATGATACCATTTTAATATTTCATATTTTATAATCAGGCTAATTTATCAGTTAATAAAAATTATCTCATTTCAAAAAATTACGAAGAAGTAATAAAAAAAAAAACCAAGCAGAACGACTAGTTCAGAACATTTACATTCCATAAAAGTATCTCAGACTTAAAAAAAAAAAAAAATGGGATTGGCATTATGACAAATTAATTATTATTATGGTTTCGGTTTAGTAGAACATAATTGTGGATGTAAATTCTAGAACAATGACTTATAAAAATATTTAATAGGAATTCGCGTTTTTGCTCAGAAAGAATTACTTTATTTTATTTTTAAGCGGCCCGAATCTGTTTGCGATAACAAGTTGTTTTAGATCCTTACTAGTAAATATTTAAGGACACACACACGTGTTCTATTTTCAGACCAACCAATACTCTTGAATAAATACTATATAATTTCTTTTATTTAATATTAAAAATTATTTCAAGATATAAAAAAAAAAATTACGAGAATAGCTTACATTCAAATAAACCAAACGAAAACCAAAAACTAAATACACAAAACAAAATCCGATAAGAATCAATTCTTTAGCCGAATAAGTATCTTAAACAAATATCGTGTGTTCTATACTATTATGATTTTTAATGGCCATTTCAGAAAGAAATTAGATTCGTGATTTGTCTGTTTATTTTATGGCAATGTAATTAATATTACCCACCAATATGTTTAGTTAGAAATGTGCTATTCGGTTTTATTATATAAATTGTGCCGTATGTGTTTTTTTCTTTTTAAGGCAAATAATATTATATTTTGTTTATTTGGGATATATATGTCAGCAAACAGATACAATCTGAATTATCGGATTAATGTTGACCATAAATTTTCATTTAGATATAACGATGACCATCAGTATGATATAAGTAAATGTTTTTCACCTTAATTTTATTATGCAATTTGTCAAGGTACTTGACTTTTAAAATTTGTATTTATGATCGTACTTTGCTTTATTTTTGATGAATAATAATTTTTAAAGGTGCAATTAGAGTCGAGTATATTCTGTAATAAAACCATTTTGATATCATTAATTCAGTTATTGAAGAGGTCATTATATGCGATTTGATGATGATGTAAAATGAAGTTCTTAGTTTAACATAAATTTAACATTAAATTTCAATGCATAACAGTAAATTCACATCAAGACCACTTAATTTTAATTCATTATTATTTTTAATGATTCTGATTTGAATAAAAATAATGAAATTTCATAATTCGAAAAAAATATTGAGTAGTCTTTAAACCAAAATAGAATAAATGCAAATAGGGATGTTCCGACTAGTAATTTTGTGATTATGTTTATATTTTATACCCGAGGTAGTCACAAATGTGCCAAATGGAAAAGTTTCCTCTTACCATCGCTGAATGCAAATTATTTAAATATTATTTTTAAAATCGTAAAATTATAAATATTTTAATTCTGAAATAGCTATTAAAAAAAAAAATAAGAAATAATTAAGTCGTTCAAACCCAACCCAAGCAATTTATTTCTTTCTGTTTTTTATTTTTTATATATTTCCAAGAATGATTTAATAATATTATATACATAATGGACTGAATATAACTCAAAATGCAATAAAAATAATCTGTAACGTTTTAAAGTATATTTTTATTTGTTGAATTTATTTTTAAGTTATATGAACGACTTTAAATGCTTATTTTGTTTTCTTTGCCTAATATTTTAAGATAAATGATAATAAAGAAGGGGAAGAAATGTATGGGATATTTATAAAATTTTATCATCTAAATCTTAATACATATATATATTTTGTTTTGTCAATGCAATACAGTAAGGTTTTAATACGGTTCTGGGAAATTAAAAATAAAGAAATATATGTACCTACAAATGTAACAGTATTTAAAATAATCGGCTTGAAATAGAATTTACATTAAATAATGATAAAAAAAAAAAAAAAAAAATCATTTGTTAATAATTGCGCACCAATTTCGTCAAGTGCCTGTGGTTTTAAAATATTTCATGTCTCTGAACTATTATTTAATCATTATTCATTGTGACTTTGTTGTTGTTATTACCACTACAGGAAAATGGCTGTTAATAGAATTATGGAAACACATGATCCTCTTCAAGATTATTCGTTTAAAATATATATATATATATATATATATATATTTTTAGTGTCATGTAATGTTATTAAATAATGCGCTTTGTTTTATTTTATAAGTCTTGTTTTATGACCCATGATGTTTCATAATCAAAACCAATATCCCTTTAATTGCATTTCCTGCATTAAATGAGGCTTATAGCAGCTACAAAATAAAATACATATAGCTAAGTGCTATACCATATTTTTCTAACCAACAATACATCCAATAATAGAATTAAACACGTTATTGACCCAACACAATAGCTAGGGATGTAACCGTACATCGTAAATTGTCTGTAGACATAAATAAAGAAACCACATAGTGGTGCATCATAATACATATATTATAAACAAAGATCAGCATGTAATAAAAGCAGTTTTATAGTTTTTATTATTAGGGGAGGGCAGTGACAGAATAGCAATCAATACATACGTATTGTATATATGTATAATAATTAACTAATATATCTAATGTATGAAATTCAAGAATAAAAAGTTTTGGAAAATTAATTGAGAAGGAAATGAAAAACTTCAAAGAATATTATGTTAGTATTTTTTTCTCAAACAACGTCATATTATAAAATAGGAAAATTGAATAATCTTTTAAGAATATTTTCTTTACAATACGTAATTAACTTTTTGAAGGATTGGCGTCTACTATCAGTTTGTTTAAAATTCAATATCATGTGATGACTCAAAATATTGCTGACAAATGAGAAAATAACCATTTGAGATTTAATTTTGGGCAAAACTGTATACAGTATACAGTTAAAAGCTCAAAACATGCTCTCCTCTTAGATACCCTCTTAGATGGCCTGAGTTAAAAATCTCATCTCTTTGGATAATAATGTTATACATAAAAACTAATAAAAGTTATTAAAATTATTTCAAGAAACCATTGGGCTTTCGTCATAAAAAAAAGGAATTATAAATATTATATATACTTTGTTAATAATACTTCAACTAAATTAGCTAAGAATTTATATTAATTATTATTGACTCGCAATATACCAAGAAAAAAAAAAAAACCATTGGCAATAAATAAAATATGACAATCACAAAAATAAATCTATTGAAAAACATTGGAAAATTGCCCTTTAAATATTTCAGTTTCTAAAAACAGTTATTCCAACTTCACACGAAACTTTCCTATAAATAGAAATTATATGGCATTTAGGTTAAAAAGTAAATTACAACTGACATCATAATATACGATCAAATTAGTGCATTTATAAATTATTTAGATAAATTTTGTAATGAAATAAAGAATAATATCTAAAAATCTGTATACATACAAAATGATGTTAATGAAGAAATATTTTCATTGTAATGTTTTCATTAAATGCGTCAAATCAATTTATAGGTCATAAATTATTTAGTTAAGTTCATTGTAAAGCAATTCTATGATGGTATTTTTATTATCTAATATATAAATAAACGAATATATTTAACTAAAACTCTGTTAAATATAATTAAAGAAGATATCATTTTTTTTAAACTAACCAATTGAATTTATGTAGAGGTCACAATAATATTTTGCCAATGAAACTCTACTAGTTTAACTATTTTTTAATTGAAAAAATTTAGTTCCTTAAATAATTGAAAATATATGTCAAAGAATCTTTAAATCAAATAGAATCAAATAAATAAAAAAATCTGTAGAGTTATAATACTAAACTTACGATAATCTTTTTAAATAATTATACCCTCATGAATGAAGCTTATAGACCTACACTGATCTTGGTAAGATCATGAAGATCATATTACTACTATTATTATGCATTTTGTATTCGTATGAAAGCTACAAATATTATATGCAATCAATACCAATACTAATAGTGCATTTAAAATTGTATCTATATATTTTGTGATAAATTCACTCTTTCTGGCGCCGTAAATATCATAATACATTTTAAAATATGAAACATAAGTCAGATACTTCTGATGTTTTCAATTACCATTACGAATGACATATGCCTTGGCCTCAAATATCAATTTAAATATAAATCAATTCTTAGAGGTCAAAGTGCTAAAATGCAGCAATAGTTAGTTTTTTTTTTATATTTAATTTAATGCAATCATCGTTAATCTTGAGAAATTTATTTCTAAAACCCCATATCAAATAAAGGATTGACACAAAAATTGTAAGCATAAAATCTTAAAATATATTTCAAACTAAATTATTCAAAATGCAATAAAATGATATTAAATATTTATTCGCGCAATATGGGTTATATTTATACTTTAAATATCTGTAATTATTTCACCATGACATGTGGTGTTAAATTCTATTTTAAAATACATAGAATTAAAAAATAAAAATACTTTAACGTGAACACGATTTTTTGTGCCCTCTTTTTAAAAAACACCAGATGCGTGTACGAAGCGCACTAATGGCACGCGTCTTACTTATACATATTATATTTACATACCGTGACATTCTCATGCCAATTGCAACTATAAAATACGAATACAGACCATTTTTTCATTACATAGGTTTAAATATCTACCCTAAATCCATTATGTTGATATCGCTGACATTGGTAGCTAAAAATTGAATTGGAAAAAAAAAATAACGAAATGCCAGATATTTAGTCGGAAGTAGAAATTGAATATGGATATTTGAAATTGAAATTCATTTTGAACTTAGCTTAAATTGTGAATTTTGATAATTGAATTTAATGGTCTAGTTTAATATAATATTCAGTTAATAAGTATTGTTTAGCATATAAATTATTGTTTTTTTTGCCTTGAATTCGAGTTTTGAAGGAAATGGAAAAGTATATACAAAATGTGTGCAGGGCTGATCGTATTGATAATGAGTTTCTCAATTATTTCGGGAAATTGAATTTAGAAGTTATTTACATTTTTTGAAATTCATGTGATAAGTAGAATATCATATGTATTGCTTTTGAATAGATGTAGCTGATATACATATAATATAACTTTGAAATTCAATTTTTCGACAAAATAATCTATACATTGAATATTATTACAAAACATTTGAATTTTAAAATTCAAATGATATTGATAACATTTTTATGTTTGTATTGACGTGCTATTTAACAAATGTTCCTAAATATATTTTGAAATTAGTTTTTGATGCGATCTGTACAACATCCTTAAATGGAAATCATTTATCAGGATAACTTCTAAAGCAGTTATTTATAATATTCAAGACATAACGTGAATTGCATATATTTATAGGAAACATAATAGTAATTTAAATGAATATTTATTTGTTATCTGTCCCATATTACATTTTTCCGTTCGGTTTAATATTGAATTCACATTTTACAAGGTATTTAATCATAAAAAAAAGCCATCAAAATTTGTAAATATCAAGAAAAATGAAAATAAAAATAAATGTTTTAGACAGTGATATAGAAAGCAATGTGTACAAAAGTTAAGTTGCTAGATAGAAAAAAGAAAAACCACAAAATTTTATCATTTGATGTGTTGTTAACTGTAACATTAAAATAAACGATGTGTGAAAAAAAAAGAAGAGATTTACTGCTAAATACACAAATAAGGTGGGAAAATTATAGAGGCAGAAGCAATTTTATATATTTTCTATTAAATTAACCGTTAACAAAAATGGAATAAAAAAATACACTTTCACTAACATGACAACTGACAAAAAATAGAATTAGAATTTCTGTCATCAAAAATCCCACAAAATAAAATCTATTTTCACCTACGCACACACCATTTTGTACACACCGCGCTAACAAATCAAATATAAAATGCAACATAGGATAATATTAACATCAATGCTTCATGTCTTCGATTAACATAGCTATAAATTATAAAACACATTTTAAATACACTGTTTTTATCTATAACTCAAACAGTATCTTCATATCACAGAAATCTATCAAAATACTGCTCAGACAATAAGAAATTTCTAAAAATTATTCAAATTGAATATCTTTTTGAATAAAAAAATATATATTTTTTTTTTAACAGGAATTGGCAAGTAAATATTTTTTATGATGTGACCTATTTTATGTTCTATTTGAAATTTACGGTCATTGACTTTTTTTGAATAGAAAAGAGAAAAAAGTATAACCAGAAAAGGGTTGTTCAAAATATTAAATAAATAAAACATTTGCTTTAAATATTATAATTGTATAATGGATGTTATATACGCGTAAACGAATAATTTATGAATTCAAAAAGGGGTAAAAATATTTAAATCAATGATGAATATAATATGTTATATGTTTAATGTGAGGTTTGACTTAACATTTTAGAAACAGTACACGACATATGGCATCAATAGGTTTGAATTAAACTATATGATCTTTACATTTGCATATATGCGCACCGTGGAGTACAATCGTATAATAAGGAGAAAAAAATATTGCCGACATAATGCTTTTGTGAGGGCTATGAGCATACATGCACAATGGGGGGGGGAGGGGTGTTACCCCCCCCTGAGATTTGAAAAAAAAATTACCCTCTGTCGATTTTGGCGAAAAATAGTATCTTTTTCCT